>JASDQU010818176.1:8654-20325 GCA_032191745.1 Picea mariana
GTCTAAAGGGATGAACTCTATGGAACATTGAGAGTGGAAGAGATATATTCTTTGGTACAAGGGGAGAACATTTTTATTCCCTCAATCAAAGTTGAAGAAAAAAGTATTAAGGGAGTCTCATGATTCTTCGATGATAGGACATTTATGGTTCCTTAAAACATATTAAAGGATAAAAAATTATTTCTTTTGGGAAGGAATGAATAAAGACATTCAAAAATTTGTAAGAGAATGTTAAGTTTCCGAAAGAAATAAAGGAGAAACAATAAAAACTTCAAGGTTACTTCGACCTTTACACATACCTAATCAAAGATGGGAAGATATATCAATGGATTTCATTATAGGTTTACCGAAATCAGAAGGTAGGGATGCCATTTTTGTGGTCGTGAATAGACTCACAAAATATGCACTTTTTGTGGTATTCAAAGTACATATACAACAAGCCAAGCAACAAAAGTGTTGATGAAGGAAATTCATAGACTTCATGGATTTCCTAAAGTAATAGTAAGTGATAGAGATCCAAAATTCATAGGAAATTTTTGGAAATAATTATGGAAGATGAGTGGAACAACACTAGCTATGAGCTCAACATATCATTCACAAGTACATGGTCAAACGAAAATAGTTAGCAAATGTGTAGAGGGTTATC
Source organism: Picea mariana (assembly GCA_032191745.1). NCBI lineage: Eukaryota > Viridiplantae > Streptophyta > Pinopsida > Pinales > Pinaceae > Picea > Picea mariana. Next base: position 9,301 of record JASDQU010818176.1, read on the forward strand.
TACTTTGTTATTCTTTAGACACACAACCTCAATGGGTGAAGTGGCTTCCTCTAGTATAATGGTGGTATAATACCACCTATCACACATCTACTAATATGTTCCCATTTGAATCCCTTTATGGATATCCAATTCCTAGTATCTCGTACTTTTTGCAAGACCATTCCAAAGTGGAGGCAATAGAGTTACATATAGAAAAGACTAAATAAACTTTGACAATTCATAAGGGAAACCTTCAAATGACACAAAACAAGATGAAGCAACAAGTAGATCAACATCTAAGTGAAAGACAATTTAAGGAGGGTGATTGGGTATTTTTGAGATTGCATCATGTTAGCACCATGATTTTCGTATCTCAGGTTAGAGCTTTGTCAGTAGTTTTCAAAATCATGTCTATTAGCACCAATATTGTTTTTATGGCTGGCATCACCTAACATTTCCAAGAGTCAGTTTCGAAAGGAAGCTTTATCATTTATTATTTCCATTTCCATTTGAAACTATGCGCTGCAAAATTTGTTGTGCTCTACGCAGAGGATTTCACTGAGCATAGGATGTTGTTGCATAGAAGATGTCGTCGCGTAGAGGATGTCGTCACGCAGAATATCTCATCGCGCAGAGGATGTTGTCGCGCATAAGACATTGTCGCACATAGGATGTTGTCATGCAGAAGATGTCTTCGCGCAGAGGATGTTGTCGCATAGAGGATGATGTTGCGCATAAGACGTCGTCACACAAAGGATGTTGTCACGTAGAAGATGTCGTCGCGCAGAGAATGTTGTCGCGCAGAAAATGTCGTCGTGCAGAGGATGTTGTGGCGCAAAAGATGTCGTCGCGTAGAGGATGTCGTCGCGTAGAAGATGTCATTGTGTAGAGGATGTTATCACGCATAGTATGTTGTCACGCAGAGGATGTTGTTGCGCATAGGATGTTGTCGCGCAGAGGATGTTGTGGCATTGAGTATGTTGTTGCACAGAGGATTTTGTCATGCATAGGATGTTTTCGTGCATAGGATGTTGTCAGGAAGAGAATGCTATTGCGCATAGAATTTTGTCGCACATAGGATGCTATCACGTTGTGCAAATGACTGGTTTAGTGGTCAACTTCAAGATCACTTTCTGATCAACTGGAGAGGAATTTTAAAATCCCCGAGAGGTGTTTGTCGAGGACAAACCAAATAATAAAAACCTCTCTCATATTTGAAAACTGTTTCATATTTTGGGAGATTCGAAGGAATCTTTGAGCCCTATTTTTCAATTTTCATGATTTCCTGTCCGAGACATTTTTTCGACACGTATTCTGGCCAGTTGGAGAAGAATTTCAAGAAACCAAGAGAGGTTTTTATTCATAACGAGCTTATCTACAAAAACCTCTCTTAGTTTTAAAAGAATGTTTTTTATTCGTGAGATATGATGTCATAGTTAACGCTATTTTCCTAGTTTGTTGCACAATCCATTGCGTTTTTGCTGTAGGTTATTGTTGCGTAGAAGATTTGCTATGCAGGGGTGACAGAGTGTCCAGAAATGCACATGATGACTTATCACAACCAGATGGTCAAATTTTGATCATGATCAATGATTGTAAAGAATATTTCGGTTACGATTATGATTTGACAAAGTCAAGTTTTCTATTTTTAGTAAATCCGTTGAAGTTATTGTTCTCTTTCAAAGAAATTGGATCCATGATTCTAGGAGAGAGGAGTTCGATCCTAGAAGCCAAAGGTGAAACTAGTTTTCTATATATGGGGATCATTTTCATGTAAAAGGGGCTGGTTGGGAAAACAATGTAGACAGTGACTATTGAATGTAGCTTTTGAATTCGACTGAAACTTAATGCAAAGGTCCTGAAGCTTTGACGAAAAGATTCTAACGGTGGAAGTTTGATGTATTGTGCTCTCGCTTTGTGTATGTTCTTTCATGTGTTCTTTATATTCATATCTGTATTTTTGTCTAAATACGAACATGATTCAAATCTAGAATTGACCACGGGGTGCTCTAGATTTGCGCCATTTAGATGACTGTGTTTCTTCTAAGTGAACTCTAAATTCATCCCCAGCGGTGCTCTGAGTTGATTCATGTGTTTTTATGTTGCCACACACAACGATTTTTAACTGAAATAATGTTTCTTACTTAGCCTTTATCCTCTCAAGTTCAATCACTGAGTCATTTGTTTCTATCATTTTCTTAAATTGACTCCATAGCCCAAGGTCTTGCTTTCTTTCGCCAATAGAACTAGAAATATTGTATAAAGGTGTTAAATCTAGTCGACAGTTTAAAAGCCATACCCTGTACAAAGACTAAGTCTCAGAGAAAGCCCTCTCCAGGTCAGAAAGGCTAGTTTTCGGCCTCAAAGTTGGTTTGTAGGTTGCCTCTGTCATTCGTTTTATCAGTCGAATGAAGTTTACAAAGCGCTAACACAACCTTATAATCAATCTACTTTCAAGCAAAAGAAGAATCATAAATTAGCTCCAAAATTTTATGGACCCTACAAGATTATTCACAATATTGGACAGGTTGCATATGATTTAGATTTGCCTTCTTCTCACATTCATAAGGTTTTTCATGTATCTTTCCTGAAAACGTTTTGGGACAAAACATGTCAGTGTAGACATAAATTGCAGAATTAGACAAAGAAGGGAAGTTGATTCTTGAACCAGAAAAAGTTATAGATATGTTGGCACAGGGGCAGACTCGAGGTTCAATGCTATAACAATGCACCAACAAAACCCTAACTATCGGCCCTTTCGGAAACACCTGCGAAGCAGATAAGTCTCACCCAAGGTAGAGGTAGGGGTAGTTGCAGGACTCAAGTGTCTGGAACCTTAGCTGGGACATAGATCTGTGATTCCTTATTTAATATAGCACTCAGCACTACTGGATCTTTAATATGCAATCAATAACCACTCTGCAGATACAACAGAGCTTCACAGCATTCACAATGAACTAGATTGTTTGATCACTTATCATCCACGGAGTATTAAGATCTAACAGGTCAAACACTTAGCATATACATGTGGATCAGGCCTAACATTCTACATATCATAAGCACTAAGCATAAGCATATATAGCAGATCTATCTATTCATCTCAAAGCACTTAGCAAATAATCACATCAATGCATCAGGACAAGACACAAAGCGAACAACACAGGATTTACATGGCTCACCCCCACCCTGGGGCTACGTCCACCAGCTCTTCTTCTTTATTATCGTCGGCCAATCGATTACAAGCACAGAGCCTTAGAAACCCTTACTTCACACATGACAGAAGATCTGCTTAGTTCGCTAGATCCTTCTTCCTTGCCTTTCAGCACAAAGCCTTCTATACCTTCACACAGGAACTTGCACTAAGCTCTGCAAGTCTATATAGAATGCACAAAACTCTCGATCACACAGATCCCTCCTTGGCACTTAGCCTATATCACATAGATACAATATTCTTCTTTATTACTACCTTCTTACATTTTCCTATCATTCTATTTATACATACAAAATGGGCCTAAGCATGGGTAAACCCACGGGACGACATCCCTTTCCCATTACATATTCCCAAAACCCAAAAAGGGACAAAAAAGTGGGCCGAGATTCTGCAATCTCCGCTTCGTCTGGCACTCCATCTTCGATAGTCTGTCGAAGTCTAAAAAATGGTCAAATATGACCAAGTGCTCCTGAAACTTGCTCAAGGGCCAACAGGCCCCCAACACTCACCTGTGACTCGTCTCGAGTCACTCTGGTCTGAGCAATTCTGCCTTGAACGCCTCGATCTTAGCTCGAGCTGCTTCGACCTGCTGCAATGCTACAACCTCTTACTCAGTGAACTCCTGGATGAGTGCGTCATTGACTGGTCCTTCTAGGCGATGTTCTGCTGTGATGACGACCTGTTCTAGCTCGACTCCTTGGCTTTCAACTTCGGTGAACAGTTGGCATGCCTTCTCTTGCACTGGTTGAAGTCGTTGAAAGACTTCCATCACTTTTCCATGGATCCTGTGGATCTATCGTTGGGCCATGTGCTGCTCTGGAAACCTCTTCATTCTTTCAACTAGTGTTAAGGCCTTCAACTACACCTATAGCGTATCTACGTGCTTCTTTGCTTCCTGGAGCTATGACTCCAGCGCCTGTAACTCTGTATTTTCTGTAAGGTTTTTATATGTCTGAGTGCTCCTGGAGCTCAGCTGCTTGCACTCCAAGGTAAGGGATTTCATTCTGCCAATTGTGCTGCAAGCAGTTGCCTCCCTTAGGTCTCTGATTTCTTGAGGAGTCTTGGGCACGGTACGAAGTTCCAAATCTGTGATTCGTTGTTGAAGCTGTTGGATTACTTCTTCGAGTTGCGCCACCTGCTGTGGGATTCGTTCCTCATTTTTTACTTCTATGACTGTCACAGAGCGAAGTGCGCTGTGAATCCTTTCCCATACTTCGAGTTTATTTGTGAGCAATTGTTCCTTGTTTTTCTGTTGCGTTGCTTTCTCTTCATCCCATTTTGCTTGTAGAGAGAGATTTTCCTTTTCTGCAGTACTTCTGTGATCCTCAAGCTCTTTCTGTACTTGCGCTAAAGCCTGGGTGGCTTGTGATGTATGTCCATCACAATGAATCAACTTGGCATTGGAGAGATCATCTATGTGCTTAGTACGATTCTCATCAGCTGGTCGGGACGGACCAACGTGGGCAGTGGATGGAGAGGTTGCCAGTCCTCTCGTGGATGACCCTTGTAATCCTGTGCATAACCCTTGCTCCGACATGACTCTCTCATTTCTTAGCGGTAAGCTCGTCGGACATACGTGCTCAAGATAAAATAATCGGGTTCACGATGGTCTTAAACACAGCACTAGGGTGAACAACAAGAGCACAATGAGCACTGTATACAATTGCTAATCTGCGGGCTTCAAATTCTCAGTTGGCAAAAGTTTTCTTCGTTCATGGCGCGACGAGATAAATAGGCAATATTGGCAACGGTTATGAGCCTCATTAACTCTACTTCTGTCCATTATGGCGCGGTCCAACGGTCTGGTGGCGAACCATAAATGTTTTTCCAGCCGTTCGGAGTAGTATTCGAACAGATATATCGACTTCCAACTGCTATATTTATTCGCCATAGCAAAGTGGCATATGTCGTTGTTCTGATATCCCGACGAAGCTCCAATTCTACAAAGTTTCTTTCTGCAAGGTACCCTCTGGAACCTACTATAACTTCTCAATCTTGACCTTCTTCTTACTTATCTTCCTAGCCTTTTTCCCCATGAGCTTCGTCTCGGTGGTTCTTTTCCCATTCTGATTCTTATTTTCCTTTGGCATAGTCACTTCGTGCTACTGAGATCCTCTCCTAGGATTCAGGTGTGTCACTTCTTCTTTATCTGGGGTAGAAATTTCAGCCTTCTATATGTCTTCCGATGTTCCTGTAGCTTCGATATTTGGGCTTCTAGTGTCAGGTAGCTTCGATTTGTTCTCCTTTTATTCAATCAACTGTGCAATCTTTCGGGTCATGAAATATTTTAACCCGTGTCTCTTATGTTCTAAGACTTCTTCTTCTTCCTTCTTTCTAGCTTGATCTCTATCAATCCAAGATTTTCCTAGTAACATGGCATACGGGGCATTGTCTTCAACAAATTTAATAATCTCAAAATCTTCCTTTGTCGAAGTTCCATTGACTGTCATAGGTATCTGAGCGACCTTTCCACATAACATCATCAGTTTTCCTCTGAATAGTCCTATTCCTCCTAATGAAGGGATCATAGCAGGCTTCCCTATAACTTCCCAAGTTCTTTTTGGCATAATGTTCACTTGTGTCTCTTCATCAAGGACAGAGTCAATGTTGAAGTCTCATATTCTTGCTTCAATGCATTCTTTTTCTTTGAAAATATCTGATAGTCTAACATATTGGTGGTCATTCAGGGTCTCTTTCATTTGTATCAATACCTTCTCTTATTCTTGATGGGGTTCAGGCTCTTCTGGATCTGTCTTAGGGTTTTCCTTATTCAGATTCATTTCTTCCATCCTAGCAATTATTCTAGGGCAATCCAATACCTCATGGTCCATAGCTTTGCAACAAAAACAACTAGATCCTATGCCAGGGCATTCCTTAGCAAGATGTCCAGGGCTTCTGCAACTGTAATAGAGGGTCACTCCTCTCTTTCTTTTAAACGATCCCCAACTTCTTCTATAGTACGCACTAGGATCATGGTAGCTAATCGGCAAAAAATTCTTTCTAGGATCCTGCATCCATTTGTTAATTCAAACATTCTTTCTATGCATAGGTATAACATATCTATCACTATTCTTATCAGATCTAATCATATCAAGCCTTCTTTCATCTATCAGTGCCCCATTTTTCAAACTAGGATAAACTCTATTAAACATACCTAGATCCATACCTTAGAAACAAAAAATTTCACTTATCTTACCTCTACAGAGCACAAAGCCTCCAGATCTAAAAATTTTAACTACTCTTACCTTTATCAGAGCACAGAGATTACAGATCTTACCTCTTTTAGTCAAGAATTCCCACTTTTACCTTTCTCGAAGCACAAAGCATTCAGATCTCATTCCTTTTCTTCAGATCCAACCTCTTTTCTTTTGGATCGGGCCTCTTTCCTTCAGATCAAGCCTCTTTCTTTCAGATCGGACCTCTTTCTTTCAGATCAGTTAGAATACTGCACACTAGGGCACAGATCATCACATAATACTTTCAGGTTAACCTTTTTGCACAAAGCCTCTTCTTCTCAGTTCCCAACAATCACAGTTTCAGGTCCCGACAACGCAACCATTTGTTGGCATAGGGGAAGAATAAGGGTTCAACGCTACAACAACGCACCAACAAAACCCTAAATATCGACCCTTTCGGCAACACCTGCGAAGCAAATGAAGTCTCACCTGAGGTAGAGGTAGGGGTGGTTGCAGGACTCAAGTGTCTGCAACCTTAGCTGGGACACGGATCTGTGATTCCTTACTTAATATAGCACTCAACACTATTGTATCTTTAATATGCAATCAATAACCACTCCGCAGATACAACAGATCTTCGCAGCATTCACAATGAACTAGATTGTTTGATCACTTATCATCCACAAAGTATTCAGATCTAACAGGTCAAGCACTTAGCATATACATGTGGATCAGGCCTAACATTATACATATCATAAGCACTAAGCATAAGCATATATAGCAGATCTATCGACTCATCTCAAAGCACTTAGCAAATAATCACATCAATGCATCATGACAAGGCACAAAGCGGACAACACAGGATTTATGTGGCTCACCCCCACCCTGGGGCTACGTCCACCAACTCTTCTTATTTATTATCGTCGGCCAATCGATTACAAGCACAGAGCCATAGAAACCCTTACTTCGCACATGATAGAAGATTTGCGCAACTCGCTAGATCCTTCTTCTTTGCCTTTCAGCACAAAGCCTTCTATACCTTCACACAGGGACTTGCACTAAGCTCTATCAGTCTATACAAAATGCACAAAACTCTCTATCACACAGATCCCTCCTTGGCACTTAGCCTATATCAGATAGATATAATATTCATCTCTATTACTACCTTCTTACATTTGCCTATCCTTCTATTTATACATACAAAATGGGCCTAAGAGTGGGTAAACCCACGTGCCGACATCCCTTTCCCATTACATATTCCTGAAACCCAAAAAGGGACCAAAAAGTGGGTCAAGATTCTACAATATCCACTTCGTCTGGCGCTCCATCTTCGACAGGATGTCGAAGTCCCAAAAATAGTCAAATATGACCAAGTGCTCCCAAAACTTGGTCAAGGGCCAACAAGATAGGATTTTTGTATCTCTTTGAAATAGAACCATTATGAAGTACCTAATGAATTGGAAGATGTTGGAAATTGTGTTGTCATTGATGTCAATGATTTTATTGATATCACAGGGAAGGGAGACAATGAATGCCTCCATGAGTGAACGACAGGTCCAAGGATCGAACCAAAATTACACAATCGAAGAAGCGTCTCTACTGCAAATCAAACCAGATAGAGGTAATTGAGTATGTACCTGTGTGACTCCACATTAATGGAGGTGAGAAAATTGTGTATGTAAAGAATTCCCTTGTACACTGATGGGTCTATGTGTGCGAAGACGACTTAATGTTATAGAGCACCTGTAGGTCTTCTTTTTGCATCCAAACAAAATGATTGAGAAAGAACAACCCAAGAAATTTCAAAACTACACATGGATAAGGAGAAATAGCGAGTGGAAGTTGAACAGAGACAACTTCATGGTGAGAAGACTGCAAAAGAGGAGTGGGTTGTACGAGACAACCCTATGGAAGAGTTCTATGGCAAAGTAATCATGATGTGCTAATGCTCGATGAGGCAAAGAAATAAGCTTTGAGCATTCGAGGCAAGTGTGGTTAAGCCTTTTTGGTGTGCAGCTGAACAATCACAATTGGAAGTCGAACAAGATGCATACCTAGACAACAATATGTCTAGAAAGGGAGACAAAGTAAAAATATGAGGACACAACAAAATAAACGGTGAAATCGATCTATCCCACATTCGTTGGGAAAACAGAGTTCAAAAGGGTTTATAATGAACATGTGATATCACTTATTTAGAGTATGAATGACGAGCTACAAAATCCTACACGAAACATTAAGTTTTGTCATAGGGAATGGTGGACTTAGAACAGGATAAATCCTAACCATTCACCTCTTGAGGTCAACAGTTAGATAAAAGACTAGGGTTTGACTCTCGGTGGGCCAGCTCAACCATGTCAACGCCACATCAGCATGAATCCATGTTAATACTATAACAATATCTCTGTAGAAGCCACATACGGGTATCACGTGTTGATGCCACATCATCCAGTACAAAAGAAGACGTCCATATGGCAACCACGTCATCTGTAACATCAACAAAAGAGATATTGGAAAATGAATAAGTATCAAGACTTCGCGGAGATAGTTAGAACGCTGGAGGATCAAGAGTATGTAAAGAATGAGAGTGAACCATAGACCCACAGTGAGACCTTGGAAAATTGGCTAAGTATGAGGACTCGGTGAAGAAATAATTAAGTGCCAAGATATGTCTCAGAAAATGACTAAGTGTCAATAATCGGTTGGACGGACTGAGTCGACAAATTGAAGAACGTATGAATATGTCTCGCAAACCCATGATGAAAGGTCGAAAAACGACTAAGTATAAGAAACCCATAGTAGGAGTATGAAATGGGTAAGTATCAAGAGTGGATCGGTCGGATAGATGAGGTCATGAATAAGAGAAGAATGGAGATGTTGTGGACCCACAGTGAAAGTTCAAAAATCGACTAAGTATGAAGAATAGATTGGACGACCCAGAAGGTGATAAATCTAATGGCTAAGAGGTTGCCATGTGTCACATATTGGACAATCTAGAGGGTGAGAGATACGACAACTCATAATGTCTTGTAGACCCGTGGTAAAATACTTAGAAAATTTTCTAAGTATGGGTATAAAGTGAATACGACGAAATGCGAAGGTGTTTTCTAGAGGCCCTGGAAGTATGAAAAGATATGTTGTAGACCTGTTGAGAAAGGATTGGAAATGTGTATACGTATAGGTGCAAAATGAGTGCGATGGAACTTGAGGGTGTAATTTCGAGGTCGCAGAAGGTTGAAACAAGGAAGAGGTATGCCTTAGACTCACAATGAATCTATAAAGATGGATCAATAGTTGAGATCAATCTGAGGTACACATCGGATGGCTTCTGTGTATTGTGGTTGCATTATGTGTTTTGATGGGTAGAGAACATATTAATGACCATGATTGTTTTGAAAAGAATATCTGAGGGTTATTAAGTATTGAGTGGTATGATGTAAAACCAGGTGGTCCCAATATGCTAAGAAGAAATCAATGGACAAGATCAAATCAAAAATAAATTGGACAACGACTGTGCATTATGACTACATGGTGTGTTCTTTATGACAATTAAGTAAGATCAACAATTGATATTGAATCTTAACATGATCTGACGACTATTGAGTATCAATATGTATGCTCTGTCCAGTAAATAAATGACATGTGATAGAAGGATATTGGGACCGGTTTTCATGGAAGTGTGTTGATAGACTTGCTAAGAACGATTTATTTATGTAATTGGACAAATCCATGGAGTTAGGAAGTGTATAAATAGTGATGCCATGTTTGTTTTGTGAGTAAGTGAGAAGTGACGGAAGAGTGAAGGAAGAAGGAAGGATCGTGGAAGAGGAGCTCTAAGTCTTGGAGGTTTGAGGATATTTGCAGAATGAAAGGATGCGAACGATATTGTCTAAGGGTGGTTGGGAAGTGCAAGGACAAAGGAATTTATGGAACTATGTAGATCGAGAATTGTGATAGAAGAGATAGAGAAACATATTTGTGTAGGTGAAAGCTTGAAGGAAAGAGAATTTGGTTGGTGCCTGCAAATACAATAGTTGTAGGTTGGTTCCTATATGGAGAACTAAGTTGGTGCTCAGTCAAGGGGATTGGTGTCTTCTGTGGGTTGGTGCTTGCAAACATTATTTTTGACTTAGTGCTCAGGAGAGGAAATTGGTGTCTCATGCAAGTTGGTGCCTGCAAGCATTGTAAAAGTAGGTTGGTGCCTACAAGATATTATAAAGAAAAGTTGTGTTTTTCACCCATTTGGGTTTCCATGTTAAATATCTTTGTACTGTGGATTATATTTTTGAACGTGCATTTCTAATTAACTTTTTATGACTGGTTAACTAATAAACTGATAAATATTGTAAGAAGAGTAAAAATAGTCCTATACTAATTCACCCCCCGTCTCAGTATAATTAAGTGTGCCAATAGAAGAATATGTCACTAGAAGAATCTACATGGGAAAATGAGAAGTTCATGAAGAAACACCCTCAATTAAAATCTTTGAGGGAAACACTTTATAAACAAAGAGGGGTTATGTTAAGGCCCCTAAGGCCCTAACACTCATTTATTACTAGTTTATTAGTTATGATTAGGCCGGCTTAGTGGTAGGTTACACAATGCTCACTTTATCTCCTATTTACAATAAATGAGAATCATGTGTATAAGAATCTCATC
>JASDQU010818177.1:0-16780 GCA_032191745.1 Picea mariana
CCCAGCCACACTCTGGTTTTCCTGCACATCCATCATCATTTTTTTAAAAGACATTTGGATACCATAGAAATTATAATTTATTTTTAAGGTCAGACATCAAATTGGTGTATGAAATTTCTTCATCTCAGTCTATTACTTTTTTAAAATATATTTGGATATTATAAAAATAATAGTCTATTTTTAAGGTTATGGTCAACCAGATACCAAATTGGTGTATGAGATCTCCTCCACCAGATTTTACTGGTAAAGTTTAGGGAGGTATACATATCCTACCACCTCTGGATTTGAATTTGTGACCTCTTAAGAGAAAACACATGTTCTTAACCATTAGGCTCATTCAGATTGTATATTGTAATTGAAACATTGAAATAAAGAATTTGACGTCATTTCTGTAAATTGATCCACAAGTCAAGATCGTCTACAATATTGACTATATGTAGAGTAGCACAGCCGCAAATTCCTGGCTAGTGAAGGCCGAAAGCTTTAGATTCGCATAGTAAATTTTAAATATCATCAAATAAAAGTAAAAACATAAACATGTAAACCGATACCTTTATAATAATAATAAGGAAGTTAGTGGTTGAAATCACAACCATTGATTTATTGGGACGACTAAAAATATTCCATCAATATTTAATCTTGTCCATTCAAAACTGATTACACACAAAAAAAAACCTATTATATATACCCACAATCAATAGATCGAAAATAGAGTAACTTACAAGAGAGGATGGCGAATTTCAGAAACCCATGAACCCCAGTGACGTTGTCTCACGCCTCTATACCTCTGCGGTTTTGACATGATATTGCAGGCGAGGGATCTGCTTCTCTGGAAACCAAACTTATATCTTCTAAGCTTACAGAAACAAACTCCTAGCAGCAACCCTAAACAACAAAGAAACGCCGAAGTTCTGGGATGTAAATAACGATCTGGTGGCACTATCACGAAGAAGATCTATGACAGTAAATTATGGGCCATGCTGGGTGTGATGATTACAAATTAATAGAAGAAATGAAACAAAAGAGGATGAGTGCATATATATATATATATATATATATATAACTCATAAATATGAATCGTTATAACAAAAACTGGGGTTGCTATCTGATAACGTACCCAGGTCATTGATACTTATCCGATTTTATCGAGTAGACTGAGATATAACGATAAACAATGGTATTATACGTTGAAAGGAGTAGGATTTGTCCCTTTTCCGATTTGTTGTAATCAGAATTTGGCGATTTAATCTCTGCTGAAATTACTGTTGCGATTCACTATCAAACTGGTCGAAATTCAGAATGACAATCTGCATGCCTGTCATTCTGCAGATTTGTCATGTACTGCAGCTCTCTTCTCTGGCTAACGCGCAGCTGTTTGGCCTGGGAAATACAGGGATCCTTCGGACAAATTGGATCAAAACCCAGGCTTGCCTAAATAAGTTTTATCCATTTGGGAAACGATTCTTCCCTATTTCACCAATTCCTCCCTATTTCACCAAGTACAGTTCATATACCAAGTCTAATGAGCAGCAAAGCAAATCAAATCGACATTAAATGAAACATGTGGGCAGAGACAGGGAGGGATAGAGACAAGGGCAGCTTCTAGGGGTTTCTAGTTCTCCGCCTTAGTCTATTCTTTATCTGGATACCCACCATGATAGGTTTACACACGTAAGGAATTAAACCAGCTGTATGAATACGAGATTGTAAATTAAAACGTATAAAAAATCGTTTTGCAGTAAGTCATGTGCGTTTCGTGTACAAATGGGCCTGCTGATTAATGTATTATTAATGAAAACGGATTGTTAAGGCTGGTCTTAAATGGCGTCTGTATATACCTAAATACGGATTTGATGAAGGCAATACGAAATTGCCGTTTTGACCTGATCCGTCTGATGAGTTATGAGGGTATTGAATGTGTGCTACAAATAGCACAGTTTTCTGAGTTGAATGAGACAGTCTTCCGTAAAGCTCTTGGTAGTATTTAAGGAAGATCTCAAGTACATTTCTTTCGTGCGAACTTGAAAGAAATCTGCATATTAGAAGGTAAGGGATGGATTTAGAACCAAAGTGGAGGAGCTGCTGAATGATGTTATCAAGCCCTTTTTCATCCTTGATCCACCAACCTCTTAACACAAAGTTTAGTCAAGAAGCTTGGAAGGAAAGGTTGAGTGACCTCATCACATGGGATTTAGAAAGAAGTTTGAATGACATTCATATAATTGTTGCAGTATATACTTTGATAGAGTAGTCTAAATTTTCTATTTTTGGGGGGTTATTTTTTTTTTCTGATTTTGTTCTAAATTCTGTGAAGAATAGTTGGATTTGAGTGGCTAAGTTTGTATGGGTTTTTTAGCAAGCTAAATCCATTTATATATTTAAAAATTCAATTTAAATAACAAAACAATAGTGATTTTGTTCAGATTTACATCACCCATCCAAAAAAACCAAAAGTTTGTCCAAAACCTATTTTAACACCTTACTTTTTAACATTTAGAATAACATGAAAAATATAAATTGTAAAATTAGTTAGTATTACTATGTTTATCCATATAAATTTATATAAATGATATTAAGTAAAAAATATTTAAACATATACATTTAACATTAATGAACCATGTGGTAAAATTAAGAAACAGACCAAAATGAAAAATAGTTAAACAAAACTATATGTGTAAAACCCTAAAATGGTACTCAAAGTTACTATGAATACATGGAAAGTAAAATAATAGGCAAAGTTACTATGAATACATAGAACGAACAAAAGAAAAAAAATTATGGGAAATCATATTTTTATTTACATTATTGATTAAAAAGCTTATTTTCATAATAAATTTTAAATAAAATTTATAAAAAAAACTAATTATAAATGTATAAAAGATTGATTTTTTTTTTTTTATATCATATTAAAGTAATATGCCGAAAAAACTATTATTTGGTAAAGTGTGACATTGTCTCATTCCATTCCTTGTACTCATCATATGGCAATTCTTGTTACATATTGAATTCCCGTGCTATGTACTCTTATGGCATTCTATACCAACTCTATAAGTACCTATATACGTCTCCATTCTATACCAACTCTTTAAGTACCTATATACGTCTCCATGGATCTATAAATTGGAAGGTTGTATAGAAAGATAGGGAGTTGTATTCCTCGCATGAGATCAAATTAACTTGCTTTGGTAGGGAAATCGATGGTGCTAAGTAAGATTAGATGGTAGGGAAATTGATTGTGGTAAGTAAGCCAAGAAGGCGAGGTAAGATAATAACTATTTATATGAATGTTTATGTTGCTTATTTATCTTTTTTTAATATTTGTTTTAATGGGTTTTAAGAAGAAAATTATTAGTTGGGTTCATCTTATTTGTTTAATAGTGATTTTATTAAGAACTAGATAGTAGAGAAGGGAAATGCTTATATATGAATATGAGAAGAGAGTTTTGTCTTTCACAGTTGGAGTGTTGGAGGAGGTGCCTAGAGTGTTTTGTAGTGAGAAGATTAGTTGAGTCATGGGAATAGTGGATTGGGTTGAGTGTGTTATAAGCTTGTAACTAACATCATCACCTGAATGACCTAGCCTTGGATGGTTTTGATCTCTGCACTTGATGCTTATAATTTAGTAAATCACTTTTATGCGACCAATTTTTTGGACAATGTTTGTTTATTCTTGTTTAATGTTCATGTAATTTTAATTTAATTATTATGATGATGAATTCCATATATACATTGTTATATGAATCTACTTAAAAATGAACATAATAAATTGTTATGAAATTCTTTCCACTCAATACCGTTGCATATCCTTTCCACATAATAAATTGTTATGAAATTGTTTCCACTCAATACCATTATTGCATATTCTTTCCACCTTTATGCATGCATAGGCACTATAATAAATTGTTATAAAATTATTTTCACTCAGTACCATTGTTATAAAATTATTTCCACTCAATACCATTATTACATATCTTTTCTAATTTTCCTTATGCCTACTATTGTTATGAAATTATTTCCACTCAATACCATTGTTACATATCCTTTCTAACTTTACTTATGCATATGTACTATAATAAATTATTATGAAATTCTTTCCATTCTATATCGTTGTATAGTTCCATATCCTTTCTACCCTTATGCATGCACATGTACTCACGAAAATCTAATTTTGAACTTGTTTTAAATTGGTGAAATATATGAGTTTATAGTTAAATTTCAAAATTTGGATAAATGGATACTTTTTAGTTGGTTTAAATGGTATGAGCGTGGATAAATGGATACTTTTTAGTTGGTTTAAATGGTATGGGAAGATACACCACATAGATAAAGGCCATAGGGGAAATTAAAGAAATGAATTTAATATAGAGTGAAGAGGTTAAGTACTCAATCGTGGGAAGGAGTAAACTTGTAGTTTTAGTTTTATGTTAATGTAGAAGGTTTAAATCTTACAAAGTGAAATATCAAGTAGTTTTGTATAATCAATTATTTTCAATTTGATGTATGAGCATTATGGTAGTGAAATCAAGGCTATGTAAAGAAGATAATGGTTTAAGTGTGATGTAGGAGGTGGATGGTGGTAGTGAAATCAAGGCTATGTAAAGAAGATAATGGTTTAAGTGTTATGTGGGAGGTGGATGGTGTGTAGAAAAATGTTTTATAAATGAGACATTTTATAGTTTTATATAATTAATAACTTTCAATTGAATGCAAAATAATTATGGTAGTGAAATCAAGGTTGGGTTATGAATGTTATATGTACAAGACAATGGTAGTGAAATCAAGGTTGGGTTATGAATGTTATCTGTACAAGATAATGGTAGTGAAATTGGGGTTGGTTTATGAATAAGCATTATGGTATGGAAATAAAAACTGTGTAAAGATGAAAATGGCTTAAGTTTGAGGTGGGAGGTTGATGGTGTGTAGAAGAAAGTTTCATAAATGTGACATTTCATAGTTTTTTTATTATTAATAACCTTCAATTTAATGCATAAAAGAAGCAAAATATATTTGTGGATGTAGCCCTAAGGGGTGAACCACGGTAAAACTTTGTGTGAAATATGTTTGAATGTTTTACTATTTCTGCAATTATGATTGAATGGTTAGATATATGAATGACTGGTTTTACTTACAGTATGCACTAGAATAGATATGTAGAATAAATGTTACGAATGAATGAATCTCATGAATATTGTAATATAATGCATGGTTAAGTAAAAATAAGAAGTAAGAAAGAACATCCCCCAACCCCTTCAATAACTACAGACACATGCGTCCTACAGTCACCCATAAACCATCTCAGGTGAGACTGCGTTGTGCACTCTTTGCGCAATGTAGCCTTCTGGTTTACCATGAGGGTCGATCATGATAAGGGTTTTGTTGGAGAAATAAGGTAGAACCCAAGTCAGTCCATAAGAACAATAGACACCCTCCAATATATTATCCAACTCTATCCGGTCGTCAAAGCAGGGCAATTTCTTCATCAAGGAAAGTGGCTCACCAGAAGTCAAGTTCAACAGAAGTTTCCTCATTTGATGGAGGAAGTTGACATAATGTAGATCATTTCTTCCTAAAGGGGGTGGAATGAACCAGGTGGATATCGATGGCCACCCACCTATTCCACTAGCTCAAAGGCCAATTTCCATTTTGGTAGTTTTTCCTAGTTTTTTGGGTTTTAAACTTCTAGGGCCATTATGAGGCCCTAAACAACATTTTTTGGTCCTACCATAGTCACACTATAGGATTTAGCCATAAAGTGATAGCAACATGTGTATTCCTCGAATAATTCTTTCTAATTAGCTATTGTGCACCTAAGATGAAGATTGCATGCAAAAGTTATGACCCCGTGAAGTTGATGTACCAACTTACCCCATCGGGGTCCACATGACATTTAGCGCTTCATCTCCTAGGGGTTAGGTTTTTGGATGTTTAGGGTTTTCTCATTTATGCTTTATGTTAAAAATGTCTTTGGAGCCTCATTGTAACTAGATTCTTGCAAATGAGCATAAGCCGACACATCTCTTCTAAGAGATAAGCTACCACCATTCTAGCTAGCTTGTGTACTTTTTCATTTTACAGTCTTTTGTATTTCAGACAATCATTAATAGAATCTGAGCTTTGCTCTATTACTGTGTTCGTTGCCATATATCTATGTAATTATTTGTTATATCTTTGTTATATCTATTCCTTCATATCATTCCTAAGATAATCTAGATCAGTTACCTAACCGGACTATTCATTGTCATTCTTATAAAATCATTAAAGAATATTTTGTTCACCAAAATTCAATGTCGCTAAATGTCAATTATTTTTGGCTTTTTTAAAATCTAAAAGTTTGATTTTTTTTAGGAGAATTTTAGGCATCAAAATAGTCAAAAGTTTAGAAACAATTCATAATATTGTTAGAAACATTGTGGATGTTTTTCAAAAAAATGGTAAAAAATATCATTCTAAAGACCGTAATACAACCTGTTGTGTCTTTCCACAATCAATTGTTAGCAATATCAAAAGAAAAACATCATTTTCTTCAACAAACCTCTCATCTCATGAATTGTAATATAAAAATTCTTAGAAAGTTTTCTAATAGACGAGATAGACTCGACATAGGTGGCCCAATAGATTTGTGGGCCTTCATTGGTAGGCTACCTCGTTCTGACTTGAATTTAATTGGAGCAGTTAAGGGACTAGTACAAGCTTTTTGGCATGAGAACACTAGGCCTTCTTCCAACCAAAAATATATACTAAAATTGAGAAGGGGATCTAGGGATCRTGAACCCCRTATTAAAYAGTTTCTTGACATTACATGGACAAAATTGTATGAGAGATTCAAGAGAGTACATAKTGCACTTAACRTGGGACAAATATCTTTCCATAAWTGCAAGCATTGGTATGTTCAAATAAACACAAWTTGTAACACATGTTGTAGTAGATATCASATTGAGTATSGTTATTATTATTATTTACACACACACACACACACACACAYATATATCATGTATTGCATARCACCCTTGTGCAAGAATGCTYAGTTATATTGTTGTCTTTGTCATCTAGAGACTTTATTCACAACATCTTGTGTACAAGGCCAGAGGGTTGTACATTTTATCAAAAAACTTGCTTAGATGGGACATGCCCCAAGTGTTCTTCCCTTGCTGCAGTAATTTCTTTGGTTCTTTTGGATATGGCATGCATCGCAATGACTCGTTCACAAGGATCTAGGGAAGTGAGATCTTTCTTATGCTATGCGACCTCCTGGTGGTCCCCACAAATGAATTTGACAATGGTAGATACTTTTGGTGGGGCTAAGAGGTGAGTCCATAGAGTAGAGTTGGAGTCCACCAACTTGGAGAAGGTTTTCACCTGTCATTGGCCACAGTGGAGAGCAGCTTGAACCATCTAAACTGGCATGAGATGAGATGAAGTGATGGAGATGGAGTGGGGTGCTGGTGAATCCTTACCAACGAGCTGCACTTTGATCTTCTGCAATTGATTTGTTAAAGTGGATATCTTAAGGCCTGGATGGGGGTCACCACCGAAAGTAGAAGTGATTGGAAGTCTAGCAAAGAGGCCATCCACCTCCTTAAGCACATTGTTTTAAGGATGAGCAGAGCTCGATGTACTGAGTCTAAGTAGTTGTATGTATTACTTTGTTAGAATCATATTGAATTTGTAAGGTTTGGTTGGAATGCATTTCTTTTTTATATTACCCACATGTTTGGTTGTGCGCTACAATCTCCACTTGGTGTTATAGTTGTAATCTAGGCATGGGATTTCTCAATTCCCTCGTTGCACTTGCCTATTTCAGAGAGAAAAGGAGTAGTACATTCATGCAAAAGAGGGGTAGGAAGAGGTTCCAAGGGAATCCCACCATGCCGTGCATTGAAAGTAAGTATTGAAAGGGGGTATGTGTGAAGGATACGAGCAGGAAGATTGGTAGTAGAGATGAAAGGAAATGAAATTGAGGTGTGGATTGGAATTTGTTCCACGTCGCATTAATTTCACCAAAGATGGTAGATGTTGCGTAGTGCCTCGAAATGGAATTTCTTTTGTAGCAACAACTGGTGATGTAATGTGTTTTTGAGAGGCTAATTTCAGTGTTATTTGAGCAATTCCCACCGAAGTGGACATGTCGAAAGGGAGAATAGAGTAGTTGGTTCTCTGTCGCTTACGGCCCCGTGGTGTTAGTTGAAGAAGCGATGACGACAAGGGATTATTCCCCCTCTTTTTTATTGATTCATTAGGAATACCCCTACCGGGTGAGGGTGGATTCTAAGACTGATTTTGGGATGCTTTGGCCTCTTTTCAATCTTGTTTGTGTTTCATGCGCATCTCGAGGGTCATGGCATATTTGGTTGGGAGCGGTTGAAGATGGGCATGCTAATTGATCACTCCTTATTGAATGTCATCCTCAACAACATAGAAAGGAAGGAGCACCATCGAAGCTCCTTGGTCATCACTAGGATAAATACAGATGTTATGTGATGTGCATTCAAAAATAATATAACCCTCATACATGTCAATAACGGTGCATGGGATGTGTTCATGTGTTGTATTAGTCTTCTTAAGTTGGTGATACCAGTCCTCGAATAGATTTTTGATGAATTGTTGGATGTGCAGGTCCTTTCTTTCATGTAGTCGTAAGAAGCAATGACCTTTAAATACTTACTGGCTACCAGTAGGTTGTTCAAAATAGCAACGGGGTCACTAAAGTACCAATGCTAATAATAATAGGATCCAACTGTAATGAAATTCCTTGCCTGCATTTTGGGCATCCATATGGTCAATTCGTTCATCACATATCATGCCCAAGTCCTCTAAATTTCATTGACGCACCACTCAACTTCTACGATGACTCCATATGGAAATTTGTCTCTAGTAAAATTGCATAAAATTTTGTATGCTAACATCTAGGTAGCAAACTAAAGTTGTTTATTACTGATTTCTAAGATAATAGTTCCCCGCCTCCCTCAGCAGGTAGAATAGGTGCCATAAATTTCTTGTGGGGAAGCATCCTTAGAAGTCAAGGCCTTATTTGGCTCTTCTCCCTAAAGAGGTAGGCCTATCACGTGGTGGATTGCAACTTCATCGATGGGGTATGTTCCTCCTAGACAGAGGTAGCCACCATGGACTTGACTAAGTAATAGGTGGGTACATAGAGTAACTGGTCCACTGTGTCCAAAGTGAGGATGATCTAAGAGGGAGAGGATTCCTACCTTGTGAAGAGACTGAGATCATTCATAGATGAGTGTAAGAAATATGTCATTTGTGTTATCACTCGAACATTCACTCTAGGTTGTAGGTCAAGTGATCTTGGTAACTTAATAAAATGCTCAATGAAATTTGATCTTGGTAACTTAATCAAGACAGGAGAGTTTGCAGTGCACTGTACAGGAAACAGATTGTTGGCACTAGAAACTCCTGTAGATAACTGTTTTTTAAAAATAACCTCAAAAATCTTTGGAAAACAACTTGGAGGCTGGAAGGTTGCTTCAGCTAAGCACATACCGCCATAGGTCATTACTCATACTGAGATTATTTAGGCTTCATCTCAGATACATGCACTTATACCTCCTCGGGATCAAAATCCATAGTTTAATATAGGAAAAAAGGAAAAATCTATGTTAAGCGACTTGAAAATAGAATGTGAACGATGCAGATAATAAACTATACCATATGATGAGTCACTGCAAAATTTGAAGAGACACCTGCATATTTTACTTAGGATAACTAGTTGAAGTAATCTCCTTAAGGAAAATAGCTAAATTCTTCTTACTCAACATCTTTTTGGCCAAATACAAGTCCTTAGTGAGCTTTCTGTTGTCTGCTCTCAGATCAAGGTTTTGCTTGTACATATTAATCAATTGTTTCCTTTGAATCACCTTTTTCCTAATGTTTCTCTTGAGCTGATTACACTCCTCTACTAGTTCATACATCTAAATTGAAAGATGTTGTATGAGTGTAACATTCTCTTGATGTATTTTTTGGTTCTTCTCCTGAACTTCTTTGAGTTGTCTATTTTCATTCTTGATTAGTTGATCCCTATTAGTTTTAGGCCCTTGAACTGTCTCTGGGGCTGGCTCTGATGGAGATTCTCTTAATTGGACTCTGGCCTCAAGTGCTTCCTTTTCATGAGGAGAAACTTTCAATTTTGACAACCTACTTCTAGGATTGATAACCTCAGTCTTTTGATGATATTCCTCTGCTAGTACAAGTTTTCTCCTGGATGACCTTCTGAGGGCTGGTGTACCAATTTTAACTTGAATAGTCTGGGAATTATCTTCAATTTCCATTTGAGAAAGAGGAGGCTCTAGTTGTTATTCAATAACTACCTCTTTAGCATTTCCTTTTCTCTTATCTCTCTTAGACACTTGGACAGGTGAAGGTTCTTGAGGAATGGGGTCTTGAGATTACTGTGGTACTTCAGAGAGGGAGCATAGGAAGGTATTACAGTCTTCTTCCTAGGAGTCTTGGATTTTGAAGGATAAATAGGAAAGTCAACTTGATATTTAGACACGAACAAGAAGGTGAGCCATTCCCTGCCCTCTTTCTTCAATTGTTCAATTACTATCAGCTTAATCAAAGAATGATGGAATATGGATTTTAGAATTTTATCAGGCTTTCTTTGAGGAAGTAAAATCATCCTTTGTAAGCTCATAAACAAGAAATATAGTAGGTTGATTTCCCTCTTACTAGTGAAGTGAAGAAGCAACTTGAAATGTTACTGTAAAACTCTACTATACCTCCCTTCACATGTAAAAAATATTTGTATGATAAATAGCAGCTTGTCATAGGCTTCCAAAAGCCAATTTCTGGGTATACCTTTCACTAGATTAGCTCCTTATTGCTCTGACTTTAACATGTCTTGACACCAATCTTATTTTTCCAATTTCTTGGCTTTAAACCAAAGTTCCCATGTTCTTGGTATCTCTGTAGCTTCAACGACCAGATCCACATTCAAATTGATCTCCAGAGGACCCACCATAGTCTTTCATTCGTTGTAGTTCTTCAAAAATCTCTGCTAACCTCCAGATGTTGACCTTCAAGCTTCTGACAATATCTCCAACATCCCATACGCTTGAAAGAGTTCACATGGTCAAGGTTTTTCTCAATCAAACTCGTATCAGAGGGTTCAAACTTGTATAAAGACCTTGATCTTCTTTTGGGTATAACACCTTGTTTTGGAGCCATCATATGGTTTACTTCCTACAATAAACACTTCTGCATACAAGGAATATAAGAGCACAAAATCTCGGAGATATAAACTACCTTTGCATGCAAAACTCCCTTAGCAATTTTGAATTTGAAGATTGGATGAGCGTGTGGAGGGTGTGTTAAAATCTTGCTGACATGTGAGAATCTTCCTTAAATTCACTTCAACAAGTATTTGTACGCATTTGATGAGATAGAGCCACCTTGACGAGTTTGCAATGCACCAAACAATTTAATAATGAAATACGTTGACAACTCAGACTTAGTTTTTAGCGAAATGAGTGTAAAAGGATGCCACCCGCTACAAACTTGTACTTGAATAAGTTATGATGCTTTTTTTAACTCAAAAGGTGATAATCTTTACAATCATGCTTAAAACTTGACTTTTTAGATCACATGCTCCTATTGAAACCATAATGAATCAGACTTACATTTGATTTTGTCATACAAGACTTAGGATAAAGATCATCATGAATCCTTAGTCACCACCTTCATGACTAGAATTTTGATTAATAGAATCAATAATGAACTTATTTATTGAATGAATCAGGAAAATAAAGACTCAATTAACCACCTAAGACTTAAATAAAATGAAATTTTATTTGGGAGATAACATCTAGCTCTCATTGGGCATGGAAACCTCCTTGTGAGGTTCCAAGAACTCATAAGGCTATTTTCCTTTCCTATTACCTACAAAACTTATACTGAAAAAAAATGAACTTGTTTTTCCATTGGGATGGAGTTATTTATGAAACTAAACTGAAAAAAGAAACTAATGAAATGATATTTACAATGGAGAAGGCTTGAAAAGCCATAATAGAAGTAGGTCTTGATAAAATTCCCATTGAATGGGCCATCAAATACTTCATTACCTTCCAGGTTCTGTAAGAGGAAAGTATTGTCCTGCAGCACTTGAGAGATGATGAAAGGACCGGTCCACAAAGTATCAAATTTTCCATGCTTCCCCTTATACTGTCTGTAAGCATCCCACTTCAAAACAAGATCCCCTGTTTGGAAAATATCTTCTTTAGCCTTCTTGTCAAATATTTCTTTCATCTTATTCTGATGTAACTCTGTTTTCTCAAGTAACTGCTCCCTTACCTGCTGAACTTCAACAAGATGAATAATCCTTCTAACAAAATCATTTGGTTCCCCTTCTAGTTCTTGGAAAAACTCTGCAACAAATAATGCAAGTTGAATAGGAAAAATGGCTTCAGTTCCATACACTAACTTGAATGGAGAATTACCAATGGACTTCTTATGTGTCACTCTATTAGCCTAAAGTGCAAATTTTAACTTAGAATCCCAACTCCTTTGGTTTTCTTTGAGAAAATTTCTAATAATCCTCACTAGGATTTTGTTTGATGATTCAGCAAGGTCATTTCCTTGAGGATAGTAGGAAGTTGAGTGAACAAGATGAATACTCATTTCATCACATAACTTCACCAAAGAATCATCTTTGAATGCAGCTGCATTGTCAGTAACAAGTCTCTTGGGGAAGCCAAATCTAGCAAAAAGATGATCATACAAAAAGTTTATGATTACAAAATGAGTGGCATTCCTAGTAGGAATAGCCTCAATCCATTTGTTAAAGTAATCATTTGCTACCAGAATCCACCTATGCTAGCCACTTGAAGGTGGATGTATCTCTCCAATGAATTCCTACCCCTATTGTTGGAAGGGTCTACTGACTACAATATGCTTCAATGGGAGAGATTTTAGTTGTTTCTTTCCAGTGAAACTTTGGCACTTGTCACATGTCTTTACATAAGAGAAAACATCAGTAAACAAACATGGCCAATAGTAACCAGCCCTCAAAATATTATGGGTTGTGGTTTTCCAGTAGCGATGGCCACCACAATTGTTGCTATGAAATTGATGCATAACCTGAATTGATTATTCTTTATCAAGACACCTCAACAACATCCCACATGGGTCTTTCCAATAGAGCATATTTTCATTGAAACAAAAATTAATTTCCTTGAGTTTTAGTGCTCTTACCTGTGTTTGATTCATCTCTGGAGGGACTGCAAGGTTCTGCAAAAAATATACTATATTTCTATACCATTCACAAGAAGACAAATGGGATGACACTTGTTGATCATGATTGTACCTTTCAACTGAGATTTCAGATTATGCATTCTCTGCATTTATGCCAATGAAATTAATACCCAACAACTCACGATTCTCTTCAACAAGAAGTTTTTCTAAACCTTGACCCTTCACCAATTTGTTTGGCTTAATATCAATGTCAAAATCAATGAGTTTGGAAATCCACTTGGCTCTTTTCCCATCTATATCTAGTTGTATAAGTACATATCTGACTGAACTAGATGCCACATAAGCTATAATTTTTGCATGCAAAATATAGATTATAAAATCCTTAAGTGACTTGATCAAAGAATAAGCTTGTTTTTCAATGGGATCATACTTTACCTCAACATCTCTTAATGTCTTGCTAAATAATGTTATGGGTTGTTCCTATTCTTGATCATTTCTTTGAAGTAACACTGCTGCAATTGTGTTATTAGATGAAAATGAAAAGATGTAGAAATATTTACAATAGTCTGGGTTAATCAAAGTAGGAGCTGACATAAGAGATTTGTTAATAGCTTCAAAAGAATCCCTTGCTACATTAATCCATTTAATTTCTAAATCCTTCCTTAGCATACAAGTGATGTGCTTAAGAAATTCTACAAAATTGGGAATAAATCTCCTAATGAAGTCAATCTTTCCAAGAAATGATTGAATGTCTTTCTTAGATCTAGGAATAGATATCTTCAAAATAGATTCTACTCTTGCAGGGTCAATATTTACTCCTTCAGTAGTCACTATGTTCCCCAAAAGTTTACCTTCTTTCAATGCAAACTGAGACTTATTTGGATTGAGTGAAAGCCCATACCTTCTGCACTTCAAGAATGCCTTCCTCAAATGCTGCAAATGTTGTTTATGGTTGTGATAAAACATTGTTATATCATCCAAATATATCAAA
The DNA here is from genome assembly GCA_032191745.1 of Picea mariana. Classification (NCBI taxonomy): domain Eukaryota; kingdom Viridiplantae; phylum Streptophyta; class Pinopsida; order Pinales; family Pinaceae; genus Picea; species Picea mariana. The sequence goes on from JASDQU010818177.1 coordinate 14,198, forward strand.
ACAAACTTATCTTTCTCACCTACAAAGTAAATGTCCATGGCCCTCCGAAAGGTGGCCCCAACATTCATAATCTCGAAAGGCATATTGGCATACATGAAAGTACCCCAAGGAGTTGTGAAGTTTGTCTTTTCTCTATCATATGGATGTACTAAGATTTGGTTGTAGCCTGAAAAAACAGCAATAAAAGACATGACACTAGCTCTAGACACTCTTTGCAATATATTCTCCATCTTCGGCAAAGGGTAGTTATCTTTCTTGGAACACTTGTTCAAGTTCCTGAAGTCAACACGTAGCCTAATTTCCCCATTCTTCTTCCTAACATGGACCAAATTAGCAACCCAATCAGAATATCTTAGTGGAATGATAATTCTGGCATCTAGTAACTTTTTAATTTCCTTTTCCATTATTGGTAGAAGAAGAGGGCTAATAGATCTTAGTTTTTGCTTGAATGGGGTGGCTTCTTTCTTCAAAGGGATTATATGCTCAATCACTTGAGTGCCATAGGTTTTTAAGTCACTATACTCCCATGAAAAAACATCTAAAAAATCTTTCATCAGGCTTCCATAATCAGATCTCTATTTTGTAGTCAATTGTGTGGACAAATGTATGGCTTTTGGGCACTGTTCATCTCCTAAATTGTACTTAAAGATAGCAGGGTATTCTTCTTTCTTATTAGGCTTCAAAGGCACATCATTGTGGTCAAAGAGTTTCTCAAGTGGTACTAATCCTCTTGGGATTTGATTATTGGGGAGATGAATAATGTCATGGCATCCAATATTATTTTTCAATCTAGGGTTTTTGACCTTTTCATCATTTAATCCCAAGACTAAAGCTTCGTATTCTTCTATTTTATTTGTCACCTTAAAATCCCAAGACTAAAGCTTCGTATTCTTCTATTTTATTTGTCACCTTAAAATCCAGCTTGAAGGACAAAAGAATTGTTTCTTTGGAAGGTGAAACAAAAACAACACCTTCTCCTGTAGATTCTCTTGAACAAGTACCATCAAAGAACATACTCCATATAGGAGTGTTTTCCACTTTTGAACATTGGCAAATAGGATTTCTAAGTTGCAAAGATGATGACTAAGAGTCATCAACCTGAAGTATACAAGATTCCAAATTTGTATCAACTGAGTAGATTCGATCATTTGTAGGATTCTTCTCATCACTGATAATATAGGTTAGTTGTGCTTCCCTATACAATCTCCTATGTTGCCCTCCAAAGACTAGAATAGTTGCATAAGAAATGTTCGTTTGCAAGGCTCCTCCTAGCCTTTTGATCCATGCTCTATATAAGAGCATACCAAATTTTGGTGGCACGTCAGCTACCAAAATATCCATTACCATGCTCCTCATAGGTAAATGAGATAAGGAAACTACTAGATATTTAATCAAGCCAAGCCACTTAACCTTCCTAGAATCAAATGAAAATAAATCATGATAAGATTTAGTAATTTCTAAACCCAACTCATCCATGACTACTTTTGGCATAAGGTTATGAGAAGTTCCTGTGTCCAAAAGGCAATTATGAATTTTTTTATCATGGATATTCAAGGAGACATAATAAGGTGGAGAGGTTTCCTCATGGTCTTCAATCATTGGGCTAAGGAAAACAATAGGCTTATCAACTTGGAGATTGACAAAATCAGCAACAACTTGTATGGATTTAAGCTCAAGAGATTTAAGGATGGTTTGTTTGAAGGTGTCATTTTTCATTAATTCAATGAGAGGTATGGGAATATTAACCTTCTGAATTTCTGATTCAAAGATGAATGAAAAAAGGAACTTTGTCAGGGTTTCTTACCTCATGCATAGGAGCTTTAAGAAGTACTTGATCATTTATTTGAGCTTGATATTTGTTTGGTTGTTGTTTTGCAAGGGAAACAACTTTTTTGGGAGGATCTTGCACAAATTTCTTACTATTATTTTGTTTTGATCTCAAATTGTACTTATTTTGATCATCAGCTTGAAAAATAGATCCATCATTTGTTTCCTAATTAGTATGATGACTAATCAAATATTCCTCATAAGTGGTTTGTGTCAAGAAAGATGCATTACTTTTATCCCCCAAAAAATGAATCTCATCATCTTCCTCTGGTTGATCTTCCTCCATCACTGTGTTCTGAAAAGGGGCTTTAATTTTCTGATCCTCATTAGCATTTCTATTCCTTTGTAAAATTTGAACTTGCTCATTATTTATTCTATAAGTATTTGGATTTTGAGGAATGAAAGCATTAGGATCTCTACCGTTTCTAGGCTGCTTGTTTTCAATATTCATTTTGGACAATTAAGAAGTCAAACATTATATCATCTTAGCCATTTTTTCAATATTGGGATCTGCACTTGATGATGAGGCTTCTCCTTTTTGTCTCCTTCTATCAGCTCTACCTTTCAATTTTTCTACAGCAAGGATGTTACATTCCACTTCAAGTGTTGCATCCTACATATTAGCCAATGTAAAATATCTCATTTGATCCAGGTGGATATCAGTGACCACCCACCTTTTTCGACTGGCTCAAAACAGTTTTCTGGCAATTTTGGCAATTTACTATTTTTAGCAGGTTTTAACTTCTGGGGCCATTT
>JASDQU010818177.1:18423-33805 GCA_032191745.1 Picea mariana
TATTTAGCCATAGTTTCTTATTTGTATTCCAGCTAAGATCCTTTGTCTGTTGATCTAGTCGAGTATTGTCAGTTTATTCAGCCGCATTCGGCCATTTTGTAATCCACAGAGATATCATAATAAAAACTTTGCAGTCCTTTGTCACGTTTATTATTTGTATGATCATTTATATGTTGTAAACCTTTGATCCTACACACACATTAGCAGTGTTTCCTAGACTAGCCAAGTCAAGAACATTACAATAGAACATAACTACCATATCTTTATTACTGGATGTATTCCATCATATTAGAGAAATCTATTGTGATGAATATTTGAGTTGAACAACCATAAGACTTCATCTCATTACTATATAAATAGTGGGAATACAACAATATGTGCCTTGTGTTGAGCTTTAATATTCATACAAATAAAATACACAAGAGACTTATCCATACAACATGGGATTACAATAGGCTAACTTAGATCTATGGGACGGATGCATTCAGAAATTAGTCAACCTCTTTTTTGCACTGAGATCTTTCTTTATATCTTTTTCTATTGGGGAGCATTGTCCTTCACTTTTCTACTCCACTCGCTTTTCTGATCTAACAACCTCGCATGCTTCTGGTACCTTCCATGACTCCACACAAGTTCTCTGCATCAAAGGAAATCCTAACGTATTGGCCATCTCATCTTCTAGTCGCACCACGTCTTCATTTGTTGCTAGAAACAACCATTCTGAGACATATCCCAGTGATTCCTTTTTTGCTTACGAAGGGCATTTTCTTGGTTTCCAACACAACTAAAAAACTTAGACCAGTGCGCTCAACCGACAAAACTCAGACCGACTTACCCTTGACTGTCGTTAGACTTTGTGCATTGATTAACAAAACCTAGCCTAATGCACACAGTATGGAATTATTTTGCGCATCTCCTTAGGCGCTTGCAAAACTTATGGATGAGTGTGTAGAACTTTCATTTGTGCGCACGTGAAAAACTAGACCTAAAAATTTGGGTGCCAACAGGCCCCCACCACTTTTACCTGACTCTTCCTCGAGCCAGTTGCTTCAAGGAATGATGTCGACAATGGACGATACCATTCCTTTAAGGGTCTACAAAAATTCCAAGAATTGATGATTAGGCTCAGAAAAGTGGTCTTGAAGGGGCTAGGTGATCTAGATGACAAATTCTACGATATCAACTATGACCATCGACAATGTGAGGTCAATTGTATTTAGATGCTCAATCAAAGGGTTGGCACTATCCAACACATCCGATAGCTGGGTGAATAGAGTTAAGACCATATCATCTGCAATGAAAATTGTATCCTAGGTATTTTGGTGTTCTTCCCTTGTTGCAATAATTTCTTTGGTTCTTTTGGATATGGCATGCATCGCAATGACTCGTTCGCAAGGATCTAGGGAAGTGAGATATTTATTATGCTATGCGACCTCCTGGTGGTCCCCACAAATGCATTTGACAATGGTAGATACTTTTGGTGGGGCTAAGAGGTGAGTCCATAGAGTAGAGTTGGAGTCCACCAACTTGGGGAAGGTTTTCACCTGTCATTGGCCACAGAGGAGAGTGGCTTGAGCCATCTAAACTGGCGTGGGATGAGATGAAGTGATGGATATGGAGTGGGGTGCTGGTGAATCCTTACCAATGAGCTGCACTTTGATCTTCTGCAATCGATTTGTTACAGTGGAGATCTTAAGGCCTGGATGGGGGTCACCACCGAAAGTAGAAGTGATTGGAAGTCTTGCAAAGAGGCCATCCACCTCCTTAAGCACGTTGTTTTAAGGATGAGCAGAGATCGATGTACCGAGTATGAGTAGTTGTATGTATTGCTTTGTTAGAATCATATTGAATTTGTAAGGTTTGGTTGCATTGAATTTCTTTTTTATATTACCCACGTGTTTGGTTGTGTGCTGCAATATCCACTTGGTGTTATAGTTGTAACCTAGGCATGGGATTTCTCAATTAGCTCGTTGCAATTGCCTATTTCAGAGAGAAAAGTAGTAGTACATTCATGCAAAAGAGGGGTAGGAAGAGGTCCAAGGGAATGCCACCATGCCGTGCATCGAAGGTAAGTATTGAAGGTGGGTCTATGTGAAGGATATGAGCAGGAAGACTGGTAGTAGAGATGAAAGGAAATGGAATTGAGGTGTGGATTGGAATTTTTTCCACGTCGCATAAATTTCACCAAATATGGTAGATGTTGCGTAGTGCCTCAGAATGGAGTTTCTTTTGTAGCAACAACTGGCGATGTAATGTGTTTATGAGAGGCTAATTTCATAGTTATTTGAGCAATTCCCATCGAAGTGGACATGTTGAAAGGTAGAATAGAGTAGTTGGTTCTCTGTCGCTTGCGGCCCCGTGGTGTTAGTTGAAGAAGCGATGACGATGAGGGATTATTCCCCCTCTTTTTTATTTATTTGTTAGGAATACCCCTACCAGGTGAGGGTGGATTCTAAGACTGATTTGGGATGCTTTGGCCTTTTTTCAATATTGGTTTTGTTTCATGTGCATCTCGGGGGTCGTGGCATATTTGGTTGGGAGAGGTTGAAGATGGGCATGCCAATTGATCACTCCTTCTTGAATGTCATCCTCAACAACATAGAAAGGAAGGAGCACCATCGAAGCTCCCTAGTCATCACTAGGATAAATACATATGTTATGTGATGTGCATTAAAAAATAATATAACCCTCATACATGTCGATAATGGTGCATGGGATGTGTTCCTGTGTTGTAATAGTCTTCTTAAGTTGGTGATACCAGTCCTCGAATAGATTTTTGATGGATTTTGGATGTGCATGTCCTTTCTTTCATGTAGTCATAAGAAGCAATGACCTTTAAATACTTACTGGCTACCAGTAGGTTGTTCAAAATAGCAACGGGGTCACCAAAGTACCATTGCTAATAATAATAGGATCCAACTGTAATGAAATTCCTTGCCTGCATTTTGGGCATCCAGATGGTCAATTCGTTCATCACATATCGTGCCCAAGTCCTCTAAATTTCATCGACGCACCACTCAACTTCTAAGATGACCCCATATGGGAATTCGTCTCTGGTAAAATTGCATAAAATTTTGTATGCTAACATCTAGGTAGCAAACTAAAGTTGTTTATTACTGATTTCTAAGATAATAGTTCCCCGCCTCCCTCGGCGGGTAGAATAGGTGCCATAAATTTCTTGTGGGGAAGCATCCTTAGAAGTCAAGGCCTTTTTTATCTCTTCACCCTAAAGAGTTAGGCCTGTCACGTGGTGGATTGCAACTTCATCGATGGGGTACGTTCCTCCTAGACAGAGGTAGCCACCATGGACTCGGCTAAGAAATAGGCGGGTACATAGAGTAACTGGTCCACTGTGTCCAAAGTGAGGATGGTCTAAGAGGGAGGGGATTCCTACCTTGTGAAGAGACTGAGATCATTCCTAGATGAGTGTAAGAAACATGTCATTTGTGTTATCACTTGAACATTCACTCTAGTTTGTAGGTCAAGTGATCTTGGTAACATAATAAAATGCTCAATGAAATTTGATCTTGGTAACTTAATCAATACATGCCAGTTTGCAGTGCACTGTACAGGAAACAGACTATTGGCGCTACAAACTCCTTTAGATAACTGTTTTTCAAAAATAACCTCAAAATTATTTGGAAAACAACTTGGAGGCTAGAAGGTTGCTTTAGCTAAGCACATACCGCCATAGGTCATTACTCATACTGAGATTACTTAGGCTTCATCTTAGATACATGCACTTATACCTCCTCGAGATCAAAATTCATAGCTTAATATAGGAAAAAAGGAAAAATCTATGTTCAACAACTTGAAAATAGAATGTGAACAATGCAGATCTTAAACTATACCATATGATGAGTGACTGCAAACTTTGAAGAGACACCTGCATATTTTACTTAGGATAACTAGTTTAAGTAATATCCTTAAGGAAAATAGCTAAATTCTTCTTACTCAACATGTTTTTGGCCAAATACAAGTCCTTAGTGAGCTTTCTGTTGTCTGCTCTCAGATGAAGGTTTTGCTTGTACATATTAATCAATTGTTTCCTTTGAATCATCTTTTTCCTGATGTTTCTCTTTAGCTGATTACACTCCTCTACTAGTTCATCCATCTAAATTGAAAGATGTTGGATGAGTGTAACATTCTCTTGATGTATTTTTTGGTTCTTCTCCTGAACTTATTTGAGTTGTCTATTTTCATTCTTGATTAGTTGATCCCTATTAGTTTTAGGCCCTTGAACTGTCTCTAGGGCTCGCTCTGATGGAGATTCTCTTAATTGGACTATGGCCTCAAGTGCTTCCTTTTCAAGAGGAGAAACTTTCAATTTTGACAACCTACTTCTAGGATTGATAACCTCAGTCTTTTGATGATATTCCTCTGCTAGTACAAGTTTTGTCCTGGATGACCTTCTGAGGGCTGCTGTACCAATTATCTTCAATTTCCATTTGAGAAAGAGGAGGCTCTAGTTGTTCTTCAATAACTACCTCTTTATCCTTTCCTTTTCTCTTATCTCTCTCAGACACTTGCACAGGTGAAGGTTCTTGAGGAATGGGGTCTTGAGAGGACTATGGTACTTCAGATGAGGGAGCAGAGGAAGGTATTACAGTCTTCTTCCTAGGAGTCTTGGATTTTGAAGGATAAATAGGCAAGTCAACTTGATATTTAGACACAAACAAAAAGGTGAGCCATTCCCTGCCCTCTTTCTTCAATTGTTCAATTACTATCATCTTAATCAAAGAATGATGGAATATGGATTTTAGAATTTTATCAGGCTTTCTTTGAGGAAGTAAAATCATCCTTTGTAAGCTCATAAACAAGAAATATGGTAGGTTGATTTCCCTCTTACTAGTGAAGTGAAGAAGCAGCTTGAAATGATACTATAAAACTCTACTATACCTCCCTTCACATGTAAAAAATATTTGTATGATAAATAACATCTTGTCATAGGCTTCCAAAAGCCAATTTCTGGGTATACCTTTCACTAGATTAGCTCCTTGATGCTCTGACTTTAACATATCTTGACACCAGTCTTATTTTTCCAATTTCTTAGATTTAAACCAAAGTTCCCATGTTCTTGGTATCTCTGTAGCTTCAACGACCAGATCCACATTCAAGTTGATCTCCAGAGGACCCACCATAGTCTTTCCTTCATTGTAGTTCTTCAAAAATCTCTACTAACCTCCAGATGTTGACCTTCAAGCTTCTGACAATATCTCCAATATCCCATATGCTTGAAAGAGTTCACATGGTCAGGGTTTTGCTCAATCAAACTCATATCAGAGGGTTCAAACTTGTATAAAGACCATGATCTTCCTCTAGGTATAACACCTTGTTTTGGAGCCATCATATGCTTAACTTCCTGCAAAAAACACTTCTGCATACAAGGAATATAAGAGCGCAAAAACTCGGAGATATAAACTACCTTTGCATGCAAAACTACCTTAGCAATTTTGAATTTGAAGATTGTATGAGTATGTGGAGGGAGTGTTAAAATCTTGTTGATATGTGAGAATCTTCCTTAAATTCACTTCAACAAGTATTTGTACGCATTTGATGAGACAGAGCCACCTTGACGAGTTTGCAATGCACCAAACAATTTAATAATGAAATGCGTTGACAACTCAAACTTAGTTTTTAGCGAAACGAGTGTAAAAGGATGTCACACGCTACAAACTTGTCCTTGAATAAGTTATGATGCTTTTTTAAACTCAAAAGGTGAGAATCTTTACAATCATGCTTAAAACTTGACTTTTTACATCACATGCTCCTATTGAAACCATAATGAATCGGACTTACATTTGATTTTTTCATACAAGACTTAAGATAAAGATCATCATGAACCCTTATTCGCCACCTTCATGACTAGAATTTTGATTAATAGACTCAATAATGGACTTATTTATTGAATGAATCAGGAAAATAAAGAGTCAATTAACCACCTAAGACTTAAATAAAATGAAATTTTATTTGGGAGATAACATCTGGCTCTAATTGGGGATGGAAACCTCCCTGTGAGGTTCCAAGAACTCATAAGGCTAGTTTCCTTTCCTATTGCCTACAAAACTTATACTGAAAAAAAATAAACTTGTTGTTCCATTGGGATGGAGTTATTTATGAAACTAAACTAAAAAAAGAAACTAATGAAATGATATTTACAATGGAGAAGGCTTGAAAAGCCATAATAGAAACAGGTCTTGATAAAATTCCCATTGACTGGGCTACCAAATACTTCATTACCTTCCAAGTTCTGTAAGAGGAAAGTATTGTTCTGCAGCACTTGAGAGATGATGAAAGGACTGGTCTACAAAGTATCAAATTTTCCATGCTTCCCCTTATCCTGTCTGTAAGCATCTCACTTCAAAACAAGATCCCCTGTTTGGAAAATATCTTCTTTAGCCTTCTTGTCAAATATTTCTTTCATCTTATTCTGATGTGACTCTGTCTTCTCAAGTAACTGCTCCCTTACCTGCTGAAATTCAACAAGATGAAGAATCCTTCTAACCAAATCATTTGGTTCCCCTTCTACTTCTTGGAAAAACTTTGCAACAGGTAATGCAAGTTGAATAGGAAAAATGGCTTCAGTGCCATACACTAACTTGATTGGAGAATTACCAATGGACTTCTTATGTGTCACTCTATCAGCCCGAAGTGCAAATTTTAACTTAGAATCCCAACTCCTTTGGTTTTATTTGAGCAAATTTCTAATAATCCTCACTAGGATTTTGTTTGATGATTCAGCAAGGCCATCTCCTTAAGAATAATAGGCAGTTGAGTGAACAAGATGAATACGCATTTCATCACATAACTTCACCAAAGAATCATCTTTGAATGCAGTTGCATTGTCAGTAACAAGTCTCTTGGGGAAGCCAAATCTAGCAAAAATATGATCATACAAAAAGTTTATGATTACAAAATGAGTGGCATTCCTAGTAGGAATAGCCTCAATCCATTTGGTAAAGTAATCAGTTGCTACCAGAATCCACCTATGCTAGCCACTTGAAGGTGGATGTATCTCTCCAACGAATTCCAACCCCCATTGTTGGAAGGGTCTAGTGACTACAATAGGCTTCAATGGGAGATATTTTAGTTGTTTCTTTCCAATGAATCTTTGGCACTTGTCACATGTCTTTACATAAGAGAAAACATCAGTAAAAAAACATGGCCAATAGTAACTAGCCCTCAAAATATTATGGGTTGTGGTTTTCCAGTAGCGATGACCACCACAATTGATGCTATGAAATTGATGCATAACCTGAATTGATTATTCTTTGTCAAGACACCTCAACAACATCCCACAGGGGTCTTTCCAATAGAGCATATTTTCATTGAAACAAAAATTGATTGCCTTGAGTTTTAGTGCTCTTACCTGTGTTTGATTCATCTTTGGAGGGGCTGCAAGGTTCTGCAAAAACTATACTATATTTCTATACCATTCACAAGAAGACAAATGGGATGAAACTTGTTGATCATGATTGTACCTTTCAACTGAGATTTCATATTGTGCATTCTCTGCATTTATGCCAATGAAATTAATACCCAACAACTCACAATTCTCTTCAACAAGAAGTTTTTCTAAACCTTGACCCTTCACCAATTTGTTTGGCTTAATATCAATGTCAAACTCAATGAGTTTAGAAATCCACTTGGCTCTTTTCCCATCTATATCTGGTTGTATAAGTACATCTCTGATTGAACTAGATGCTACATAAGCTATAATTTTTGCATTCAAAATATAGATTCTAAAATCCTTAAGTGACTTGATCAAAGCATAAGCTCGTTTTTCAATGGGATCATACTTTACCTCAACATCTCTTAATGTCTTGCTAAATAATGTTATGGGTTTTTTACATTCTTGATCATTTCTTTGAAGTAACACTGTTGCAATTGTGTTATTAGATGAAAATGAAAAGACGTAGAAATATTTACAATAGTCCGGGTTAATCAAAGTAGGAGTTGACATAAGAGCTTTGTTAATAGCTTCAAAAGAATCCCTTGCTACATCAATCCATTTAATTTCTAAATCCTTCCTTAGCATACAAGTGATGTGCTTAAGAAATTCTACAAAATTGGGAATAAATCTCCTAATGAAGTCAATCTTTCCAAGAAATGATTGAATGTATTTCTTAGATCTAGGAATAGATATCTTCATAATAGATTCTACTCTTGTAGGGTCAATCTTTACTCCTTTAGCAGTCACTATGTTCCCCAAAAGTTTACCTTCTTTCAATGCAAACTGAGACTTATTTGGATTGAGTGAAAGCCCATACCTTCTGCACTTCAAGAATGCCTTCCTCAAATGTTGCAAATGTTCTTTATAGTTGTGATAAAACATTGTTATATCATCCAAATATATCAAAACAAACTCATCTTTTTCACCTACAAAGGAAATGCCCATGGCCCTCCGAAAGGTGGCCCCAACATTCGTAATCCCGAAAGGCATATTGGCATACATGAAAGTACCCCAAGGAGTTGTGAAGGCTGTGTTTTCTCTATCATCTGGATGTACTAAGATTTGGTTGTAGCCTGAAAACCCATCAATAAAAGACATGACACTAGCTCCAGACACTCTTTGCAATATATGCTCCATCTTCGGCAAAGGGTAGTTATCTTTCTTGGAACACTTGTTCAAGTTCCCGAAGTCAACGCATAGCCTAATTTCCCCATTCTTCTTCCTAACAGGGACCAAATTAGCAACCCAATCAGAATATCTTAGTGGAATGATAATTCCGACATCTAGTAACTCGTTAATTTCCTTTTCCATTATTGGTAGAAGAAGAGGGCTAATAGATCTTAGTTTTTTCTTGAATGGGGTGGCTTCTTTCTTCAAAGGGATTATATGCTCAATCACTTGAGTGTCATAGGTTTTTAAGTCACTATACTCCCATGAAAAAACATCTAAAAACTATTTCATCAGGCTTCCATAATCAGATCTCTGTTTTGTAGTCAATTGTGTGGACAAATGTATGGTTTTTGGGCACTGTTCATCTCCTAAATTGTACTTAAAGATAGCGGGGTCTTCTTCTTTCTTATCAGGCTTCAAAGGCACATCATTTTGGTCAAAGAGTTTCTCAAGTGGTACTAATCCTCTTGGGATTTGATTATTGGGGAGATGAATAATGTCATTGCGTCCAATATTGTTTTTCAATCTAGGGTTTTTGACCTTTTCATCATTTTCATTTTCTTGATCTATGTGGAGACCAGAAAATTCATCTATAACTTCTAGGAATCTAACCAATTCCTCATCATCTTCAAACACTTTCCAAAACTTTACATTATCTGGCAAGGAAGGTCTATATTTCACTTGAATTTAATAGTTAAGCTTTGCTGGCAATGGTGGATTGAAGGTACTAGATGAAACAGCTAATGAATCAACAAGTTGATTCATTTCTCTAGGAATATATGAAATATGGAATGATAGAAAAGAATCAATGAGGTTCCATACCTCATCTGTATGTGCCTTAAGCCTGACATATTTATCTTGAAAAGTTTTCTTAATTTGTTGAATTACCAGATCAACATCTCCATATACCTTCAACCCCCGAATATTCATGCCCTTGGCAACATTTAATCCCAAGACTAAAGCTTTGTATTCTTCTATTTTATTTGTCACCTTTAAATCCAGCTTGAAAGACAAAAGAATTGTTTCTTTGGAAGGTGAAACAAAAACAACACCTGCTCCTGTAGATTCTCTTGAACAAGTACCATTGAAGAACATACTCCATATAGGAGTGTTTTCCATTTCTGAACATTGGCAAATAGGATTTCTAAGTTGCAAAGATGATGACTAAGAGTCATCAACCTGAAGTATACAAGATCCCAAATTTGTATCAACTGAATAGATTGGATGATTTGTAGGATTCTTCTCATCATTGATAATATAGGCTAGTTGTGCTTCCCTATACAATCTCCTATGTTTCCCTCCAAAGACTGGAATAGTTGCATAAGAAAGGTCCATTTGCAAGGTTCCTCCTAGCCTTTTGATCCATGCTCTATATAAGATCATACCAAATTTTGGTGGCACATCAACTACCACAATGTCCATTACCATGCTCCTCATAGGTAAATGAGATAAGGAAACCACTAGATATTTAATCAAGCCAAGCCACTTAACCTTCCTAGAATCAAATGAAAATAAATCATGATAATATTTAGTAATTTCTAAACCCAACTCATCCATGACTTCTTTTGGCATAAGGTTATGAGAAGTTCCTGTGTCCAAAAGACAATTATGAAATTTTTTATCATAGATATTCAAGGAAACATAATAGGGTGGAGAGGTTTCCTCATAGTCTTCAATCATTGGGCTAAGGAAAACAATAGGCTTATCATCTTGGAGAATGACAAAATCAACAACAACTTGTATGGATTTAGGCTCGAGGGATTTAAGGATGGTTTGTTTGAAGGTGTCATTCTTCATTAATTCAATGAGCGGTATGGGAATATTAACCTTCTGAATTTCTGATTCAAAGCTGAATGAAAAAAGGAACTTTGTCAGGGTTTCTTACCTCATGCATAGTATCTTTAAGAAGTACTTGATCATTTATTTGAGCTTGATATTTGTTTGGTTGTTGTTTTGCAGGGGCAACAACTTTTTTGGGAGGAGCTTGCACAACTTGCTTACTATTGTTTTGTTTTGATCTCAAATTGTACTTATTTTGATCATCAGCTTGAAAAATAGATCCATCATTTGTTTCTTGATTAGTATGATGACTAATCAAAGATTCCTCATAAGTAGTTTGTGTCAAGAAAGATGCATTACCTTTATCCCCCAAAAAATGAATCTCATCATCCTCTTCTAGTTGATCTTCCTCCATCACTGTGTTTTGAAAAGGGGCTTTAATTTTCTGATCCTCATTAGCATTTCTATTCCTTTGTAAAATTTGAACTTGCTCATTATTTATTCTATAGGGATTTGGATTTCGAGGAATGAAAGCATTAGGATCTCCACCTTTTCCAGGCTATTTGTTTTCAATATTCATTTTGGACAATTAAGAAGTCAAACATTCTATCATCTTAGCCATTTTTTCAATATTGGGATCTGCACTTGATGATGAGGCTTCTCCTTTTTGTCTCCTTCTATCAGCTCTAACTTTCAATTTTTCTGCAGCAAGGATGTTACATTCCACTTCAAGTGTTGCATCCTGCATATCAGCCAATGTAATAGATCTCATTTCTCTCAACAATAAACAAAATTCAGAATCAAAGGCATTGGCATATGTGATTTTTGCAGATGTAGCAGTAGGCTTGATTTTAGCTAGGATCTTGCTATACACTTGATTAAATTTTTTAGTAAAGTCTGACACCGATTCACCACTTTCCCTTCTCAAATTCCCAAACTCTATAATGCAGTAAAGAAAATCCTTCTTATCTCCCCATTGTTTAAGGAAAGTATCATCTAAAACTTCAATACATGTTATAGTTCCTAGTGTTAATTCTCTAAACCATTTCCTAGCTTCTCCATCTAAACTTTGAACAAAAACTCTCATCCATACATCCTCCTCAATGATATTCAAGTTATCAGCATAACTATAAAATAATTCAAGATGCTCTTTAGCTGTAATATCTTTTGTCCCTGAAAATTTAGGCATGTAATTTTGATAGTCTCCAGTAGGCATTGCATTCAGAGGATTAGGAAGTATTAATGGTGCATATCTAGCAGCTATGATTCTTTCCATCTTAGTAGGATTCTGAGGTACTCCTTCCATGGTATTAGTATATGTAGATGTACTAGAAGTTTGGATAACTAGGGACTGAGATGAGGCTAATACAGAGGATGATAATGAGGCTGATACAGATAAGGAAGTTGAGTCAATGAGAGGAAAATATATTTTTGAACTTGCAATGGAAGAAGAAAAATAAGAAGCGCTATAGAATTCAGACAATAACTTGGAAAGGTTTTCTTCTCCTTTTATCAACAATTCATGTAAGACAAACTCAACAACAAGAAGATTGGTATGAATGTAAGATGATTTTTTTCCAGTTTTAGACTGAGAAGATTCTATAGATGATGAGAAGATGTCTTATTTAGCTGGATCTAGAAGGTTTTTGTCTAAAATATAAATAGAAATTTCTTCAACAATTGATGAACTACCTTCTTGAGTAAGATAAGATGATTCTTGAACTTCTGAAACTACTTTTTCACTATCAGTATTTGAGCTTGCAATTTCAGCAAGTGTTGGTCTTATTAATGGATTTTCTGGAAAAAGACATAGAGGGATTTCAGAGATACCTGAAATTGAATATCCCTTCTATAATGCCTTTCCTTCTTTGATGATCCTCTCATGATCAGATATTGGATTAATTAGTGATTTTTGAGGATTTGCTCAAGTATGTTCTTTCTTAGGAGACACTATGTACCAATGGAGTCACCAGATAGAAAATTACAACCAAACTAATGCCCTGCCTTTGTCTATCATCAAAAGATGGGACTATGTCATCTCCCAGGGAAGCTTGATTCACACTCCTCTCCCCAACAACAGTGCCAATTGTTTATCACTCCAAGATTCACTCTAGGTGGTAGTTCGAGTGAGCTTGGTAACTTAATCAAATGCTCAATGAAATATATGAAAATGGATCAAAAAATGAATAACTCATTCAATAACTCCCTCACTGAAGACACACTTGAACATATCCAGACAAGATAAGACCCTCAAAAGTACTGATCAGATGGTTTATAACTGATATGGATGAAGAAAACTCACTATACCAACATGATCATATACGTTAAAAACATACATGAAAGGTTGACTATAACAAGGAAAAATACTTGTGTTTTTGTCCACCAATGCAATGATTAAAGGATTTCAATCAATCATTGTATAAACAAAATAAATGAACATATCATTTGACCATAGGTACAAGAAAAGATGAATGAAAAGAAATCTGAACAAGAACTAAGAGAAGCGCTTATATTCTAATATATATATCAAAAGGTCTTTACAAAAAGAGTATATCAAAGTCTTCAGTTTCGAACCCTTACAATGTAAACTTCATGGGCTAAATAGCCTTTACAATCCTTAACTAGGATCCTCTAAAGATGGATCGAATAGATACATATGAAAAGAACTTTAGTATAGTTACAAGATAGTAGGACTATATATTATTTCTAAGGGATAAGAATCCCTATCAGAGTTCGAGTCTTCAGTTGCCACCAGGCTTCCCTGGAGGATGGAAGAGTCTTCTTTGAACTGTCATCAATAGCTGGGTCATGAATCATCACTTTATCAACTAAAATAAAATTCAAGTTTGACTTTTCTTGCTTCTCGTTGAAGACAGGCAAGTTTGCAACGCATTGTACAGGAAACAGACTATCGGCGCTACAAACTCCTGCAGATGTCTGTTTTTCAAAAATTACCTCAAAATTATTTGGAAAACAACTTGGAGGTTGGAAGGCTACTTCAGCTAAGCACATACCACCATATCTCATTACTCATATTGAGATTACTCAAGCTTCATCTAAGATACATGCACTTATACCTCCTTAGGATCAAAATTCATAGCTTAATATAGGCAAAAGGGAAAAATCTATGTTCAACAACTTGAAAGTAGAATGTGAACAGTGTGGATCTTAAACTATACCATATGATGAGTGACTACAAACTTTGAGGATACACCTGCATATTTTACTTAGGAGAACTAGTTGAAGTGATCTCCTTAAGGAAAATAGCTAAATTATTCTTACTCAACATGTTTTGGGCTAAATAGAAGTCCTTAGTGATATTTTTGTTGTCTGCTCTCGGATGAAGGTTTTTCTTGTACATATTAATCAATTGTTTCCTCTGAATAAACTTCTTCCTGATATTTCTCTTGATCTGATTACACTCCTCTACTAGTTCATCCATCTTAATTGAAATTTGTTGGTTGAGTGTAACATTCTCTTGAAGTAATTTTTGGTTCTTCTCCCGAACTTCTTTGAGTTGTCTATTTTCATTCTTGATTAGTTGAACCCTATTAGTTTTAGGCCCTTGAATTGTCTCTGGGGATGCCTCTAATGAATATTCTCTTAATTGGACTATGGCATCAAGTGCTTCCTTTTCAAGAGAATAAACTTTCAATTTTGACAACCTAGTTCTAGGCTTGATAACCTCAATATTTTGATGAGATTCCTCTGCTAGTACAAGTTTTCACCTGGATGACCTTCTGAGGGATGGTTTACCAATTTTAACTTGAATAGTCTAGGCATTATCTTCAATTTCCATTTGAGGAAGCTCCATAGGAGGCTCTAGTTGTTCTTCAATAACTACCTCTTTATCCTTTCCTTTTCTCTTATCTCTCTCAGACACCTGGACAAGTGAAGGTTCTTGAGGAATGGGGTCTTGAGAGGACTATGGTACTTCAGATGAGGGAGCAAAGGAAGGTATTACAGTCTTCTTCCTAGGATTCTTGGATTTTGAAGGAGAAATAGGAAATTCAACTTGGTATTTAGACACAAACAGGAAGGTGAGCCATTCCCTTCCCTCTTTCTTCAATTGTTCAATTACTATCAACTTAATCAAAGCATGATGGAAGATGGATTTCTGAATTTTATCAGGATTTCTTTGAGCAAGTAAAATCATCCTTTATAAGCTCATAAACAGGAAATATGGTAGGTCGGTTTCCCTCTTACCAGTGAAGTGAAGAAGAATCTTGAAATGATACTGTAAAACTCTACTATACCTCCCTTCACATGTAAAAAATATTTGTATGATAAATAACAACTTGTCATAGGCTTCCAAAAACCAATTTATGGGTATACCCTTCACTAGATTATCTCCCTGATGCTCTGGCTTTAACATGTCTTGACACCAGTCTTCGTTTTCCAATTTCTTGGATTTAAACCGAAGTTCCCCCGTTCTTGGTATCTCTGTAGCTTCAAGGACCAGATCCACGTTCAAATTGATCTCCAGAGGACCCACCTTAGTCTTTCCTTCGATCTAGTTCTTCACAAAATCTCTACTAACCTCTAGCCGATGACCTTCAAGCTTCTGACAATATCTCCAACATCCCATACGCTTGAAAGAGTTCATATGGTCAAGGTTTTTCCCCATTTTAGGACATTATAACATTATAACATTTTAGAGTGTTATGCCTACCCGAGTAGCCAGATAGGGGTGAAAGAGAGTTCGGGAGATACTGAGGGGTTTATTTAGGCCCGACTTTCATTGTTCATCATCAGGATCCATTCCGCACAGCTTGGCTTTGGTTTCATTGCATTCCGACGATTTCTGTAATTTTGAGTTATTATGGGTCATATCTTAATTAAATTCACTAAGAAGGTCATAATGGGCATATTACTTGGAGAAACCTCTTAGTGTGATAGCTCATCGGAATCGGGAAGAAGAGCACTACAGGATAAGATGGTGAGAAGTGACTTTCAGTGGCTGGAGAAGCCATAAGGATG
>JASDQU010818177.1:42590-55770 GCA_032191745.1 Picea mariana
CTTGTACTTGAACATTTAAGTGGGGTAAAAGGAGGTTGCCCCCTCGAAGAGGCTTATTATCTGAAATTATCTCTTTTTCAAGGCGTTGAGTACTTTTCCTGAGGTTTTTCTATGCTATATTGTTGTTTGGTTCTTAACACCACTGTCCTCAATAAATCAATAATAAACATAGAATCAAAAACCATGTTTTCCACTTTGAGAGGCAATTTTTCCTTTGGTGTTTCTATCCCCTTTTGACTTCCCTGAATTAGCCTTAGGTTGGGTAGAACCTTGAGGCTTGATTTCACTAATAACATGGAAGTAGTCATCTCTCAAGTGCGTATGGGATGATACTAACTTGGCTGAGTCACTTGAAGGAGAGGAGGGGCTAGCAACAACTTTACCTTTGTCATGCACATAGTGGGTCTCGGTTTTTAGTCTTTTTCTTGAGTGGGAGGACTGTACAGGCGAGTGTGCAGGGAAATCTATAAATTTGGGTTAACAGGTGGAGGAGAAGGAGGTAATGAAAAATTTGGTTAGACACGATGGTAGGAGACTATTGTGTGAACAATCTCCTACCATCCATCATTCTCGAGAACTTCAGGTTGTAAAGATACATGGGGAGGTACAGGGCTATTGGGAACATGCTGCAGATGGAAGGGAGGCCTCTCTGGTATAGGCTAGACTATCCCTTTCCCAATCCAATTGAAAAATCTAGCTTGAAAGAGATGGTTTAACTCTTAAGGATCGGCATCGAAATGTATTGAGAATCTAGGCCTTCTTGGCCCTCTGTTCCAGTTTCCTCTACCCCTATTATTTCGTCCATGACTTCCTCTGCTGAATAAACTCATCTTGTATGCAGCAATTATTAGCAACTAGCTCTAAAAAGACCATACATGGCATTCTCTTAATATGAAACAAAGTTTGGCTCAATAATCACATCAGACCCATGCAATCAAATCCATAAAATTTGTTTAATAATTGACAAATGAGCATGGGGTGAAATAGGGTTCATGGGATATCTGAGGGGATTGTATTGAGAAAAAAAGTGATATCATGACAGTGAGTAAGAACACGATTACTTCTCGACAATTCATTAAACAACCGATTGTGCAACAATACCAAAACATTTCAGTTGTCATCTATCTCTGTGTCATTTTTTATCACTGTCAAACAAAGTTTTAATTTAATTTTAGTGAACAGGGCGTGCAAAATGAATTTGGGATCGTGAGGGGATTTATAATGAGTGAAAAAGTGAGAAAATGAGAGGGAATTAGATGGATATTGTTCATAAAATAAATTAAATCAATCAACTATTATAACTCTGTTTCAAATTTAATCCAAAAGCATCCACTTCCAAGACCAAAATATTCATTGTTCCTCAATTGCATACAAACTGCTTTACTATCTAAAACAATTTAATTTCCCATAAATATTCCATTTATAACAATCTGTGTATTATGACGTATGCAAACACTTCAAATTCAATAGTAACAATGTAACCATTTTAACCACAGTACTTCATGTGCTAACACTGATCTCTTTCCCTTTTTAAAACAATCGTACTATGCACAGTGATTCCATTATCTATATCCAACATTCATTCTTGGAAATAAAACAATAATACACCCAGTCTAAACAATCAACAGTCATTGTCCTCTAACAAAAACCGGGCCCGATTTAAACACAAATAGGTTCCTTTTAAAACTAGGCAGAACCAAATCATGTTTAATGCGTCCATCATACACATATGTCTTCAACAATATAATGGACATAATATTTAATTGACAACAACAGTCAACCAAAAATGTAACCCTGATCTTGATCTTTGTGTGCATCAATATATACAGACTTCCCTTTAAAAGCAATAACCCACAGAACCATATGATGTGTGAAGATAACACAACAATATTGCCACACATGTATTTCCTTTAAACTTTTGACAGAATCATGATCGTGCTTGGTGAAATAATCACTCACACAGGTGCCTTCTTAACTTAAATGTAACCATGATCTTGCTAGGATTAAACATAGAAAGAAAGACCATAATCGACTAGAAGGATAACTCTCGGGCTGTAGGTAACCTTGTTTTTCTTTCTGTTCAAACGAATTCATCACATGAGAGGGCACATAGAGATTCAACCAAGAGATGGTTTTTTGAAGCGAGGGAGCCCATGCCTTAATATTTCCACAATCATTAAACCCAAAATCTTGACAAACCCCAGGTGATGCCCAAGGAAGGTAGAAGAAATTCAAACTCCAAATCAGTCCCTTAAGAATTTAAATGCAGAGAGGAATGAAATTCTGCTTGACTTTAGAAACACAAAGAGATCAACCTCATATCCATTTACCACCAAGTAAAAACCACACACCATAAATATAATCTTGAAAAAAAAACAGTGAGCCATGCTCCTTAAAACACCACAGTCCTTCAAATTATAACTCCAAGCTCTTGACAAAACCATAAGAGAATTCCCAAGTGGAGAATAAAGCAATTCGAGCTAAACAACCCAGACAAAAACAAATGCATCTAAAATGTTTTTGCAAAGAGGAACAAGGCTTAATTTAACAATGAAGGGTACTCAAAACACAGAGAGACCATGTCTCTTTCCAACACCCAGGAGGTCGATAACCTTTGATATCAATTGACAGTGAATCCATACAGCATACAATCATCGTTATAGCAGAGATGAGAGGAGCGAGTGTGAAAAATCTTTGTGAAAAGAAGGCCAGAAGACTACTCGTATCCATTGATACATACACAAGCCTCTATTAAACATTTTGGGCCAACCAAGATTGGACTTTGAAAAACTTTCAGTGAAATCATAGTGAAGAATGAGCCATCAAACAAGAGCTCGGGCTTAGACAAAAGAACCAAACCAACTGTTGAAATTTGCGTTGCAACTTGGATAAGAACCACGATGAAAACGACCGAGATGGAAAAAGATTTGACAACCACTGATACATAGACTCATGGTTAAAACACATTAACAATAAAACTCAGAGCCCATTGTACCACTGTTACCATTTTCCACAAATATTTATCATAACAAATCAAGCCAACTAAGTCACAATGCGCAGACTTCTATAATCAATAACACCCATTTCTTCAGTTAAGGATACCAACATTTCGCAGTAATCACAAAGAAGCCAAAACTCAATATTGACACAGAGTCGAAAAACTCAATAAAAAAAGAACCCAAGCAATCCTAAGCCATCATTTGATTCGTAATACAAAGAGTCCATCATGGATGGAAAGCAAATATCCATGCCTATGATAAAATCGCTTAAATGACAAGTTGGTCAAGTTTTCCCTTCTGAAACCTGAAATCCCGGAGCTTCCACAACCAACCAGAGCAACAATGCAACTATGCTACGGTGACAGGCTCAAGGGAGGTTTGGAGTGACGTACAGTAAATGCACGTTGCTTCCTCACCTGGCCCCATTCAATTCCATGTATGAGCTAGCCCACTAACATAACATCCACCATTAAAATCAAACCATAACTAATGCATAATTCAATGTCATATCCATCGTAAATATCTGATACCATATCTATTGTATAGTGCACCACCCGAGACATATAACTTATACGTTAACTTTATGTCATAACTTCAACAATAATCACATATGAACATTACATATGTGCCTCCATATATACTCAAAGCACATAGTATAAAAACTAGGTCCAACACTTGTATCCGTTTATGCATTCATTTGAAGTTTATATGTAGTCTTTTACCATGGCCTTAGGATTTATACATAGTTCCTTTCTTTTTGTTTTGAGCTAGCTCCCATTTAATTATCCTTTGCATAAATTTTATATGGGTTAGTAACCAATGTTATAACATAACATAGCATAGCACATGTAAACAATATGATTATCATAACCATAGAACTGCCTGTATCGCAAGTAAATACTAGCGGCATTTAGCAATAATGCATCAACCACCCATTTATCACATAAAATGAAACCCAGAATAAATCATCAACTGTGTAGGAAACATCATACCAATAGCAACATATAAGCATAACATGTCTATCTTTGTGCCTTTAGACTACAAGGGGGTCCCACCTACTAGTATTATATTATTATCATAATTAAATTATAGCGCTTTAGCAATCCTTTGTGGGTGGAATTTGTCGTTGCGATTTTAATTGTCAACAAACTGAAGACTCCACAAGGAAATCTATTTCCAACATATTAAGAACTCAGAATGTTTGGTTTTGCAGACCATGTAAACATTAGATCAAGAAGATATACATCAGAATGATTATGCAACAAGGGGAAGTGAGCAGATTTAAGGGAAAAATGACTGGGATTTTGGGAATAACTCATGGAAAGTGTTAAGTATGAGGGGGTTTATCCCTGTAAGTATAATAATTCAATTAATCATAGTAAATTTTTCTTGACTTCAAGGAGAAAAATTTTCTGGTATGCTCTTTTGAATCTTGGAGCGGATGGAAGAAAAGGAAAGTAGAAGAGGGATAAAACCAACTATCTTATAGAACAACAGTTGAAGCACATAACAATTTCAATGATGTTTTCAAGGGGAACATCATGAAAACTATGTAACTTGATTGTTATTGATTAACAATACTTTGCATAATAGCGTTGTTGTGGCAAAACTGATCCAACACTTTATTTTGACAAGAAATGAAGTAAAAAAGAAACAAAAATAGAAAGAAATGACATAGCAGAAATGAAACAACAAAATTGAAATAAGAAGAAATGAAATAACAAAAATATAAAAATCAAAGCAAATAAAACAAACTATAATACATAAAACATTGCATACAGCATTAAAACTTTCAAGTTGGTTCCATGTAGTGTTTTAAGTGGGATCCGTTAGTGATATAGGCAAACAATCGCTCTTGTAAGTCCTTTAGGATATAAGAATTTTCGTCCAGGACAAAAGCGACCTTAAAAGGACCCAACCATAATTTTTGGAACTTCAAATTCCTTCCTCTATAAGCATGAGCTTAATCCCACAACAGTACCTTCTCATTAACTTTAAATTTGATAGCCTTGACACTTTTGTTGAAATATCTTTTGACAGTCTGGTGTCTTCTCTTTATATTATACAAGGAAAATGTCCTTTGCTCCTCTAAAGCCAAAAGTGCATTCATTATTTGAGAAACATCAGAAGAATTTAATTCTTCAACTTGTAGAATTAACCTTAGGGAGGAAAGTTCCATCTCAATAGGCAAAATGGCTTCTTGACCATAAACAATCTGGAAAGGAGTGCAACCAGTGCTCACCTTGGTGGTAGTGTGATTTTCCCAAAGGGAATAAGTGAGGAGAGTGTGTCATTGACAAGTCTTATCTTCAATGAGCCTCTTGATAATTCTCACCATATTCTTGTTTGTAGACTCGGCCTGCCCATTTCCTTGGGGATAATACGTTGATGAGGTAAAATGTTTATCCCCCACCTTATCTAAAAACTGGGTCAGCTTAGTAGAAATAAAGGTGGGACCATTGTCTGTGATAATTTCCAAAGCAAGACCAAATCTGGAAAAAATATTTATTCTCAAGGAAAGAAATCACCTATTCATCTTGCGAATGCTTAAGCAGGACAACTTCAGTCCATTTCGTAAAATAGTATGTGGTTGTCAAGATGGAGGATTAATAGGACCAATAAAGTCCAAACCCCATTTTAAAAAAGGAAATTTAGGGAGGACCGGTTGTAAAGGCATAGAAGAAATATGTTCTTTCCCAGCGAACTTCTGGCACTTGTCACAAGATCTTGAAAAATAATAAGAAACACGAAATATTGAAGGCCGATAGTACCCTTTCCCGATAATCTTAAAAGCAATGATTTTAGCAGAAAAGTGACCTCCTACATGAATAACAGAATTTGAAGATCCATGAGTCTCTTGCAACAATTTATGTGCTTCCTCATTGTTCACACAATGAAGTAACATGACATCGACAGATCTTCTAAACAAGAAGTCTCCTATAATGACGTATCTAGCATATTCGAGACAGAGCTTTCTTCTTTTATGGTTATCTAAGTTATCTAGACATCTTTGATTTTGCAAGTAATACACCATATTTTTATACCAAGGATGTTCATAAACAGGAAGGATTTGATTGTCAATGTAAAACAGTGATGATATAGAGTTATCTTGTTCATCAATTTCTTGACTTGTTTCAACATGATGAGAGAAGTGAAGGGCTAAGTCATGTCCTTTGATGGTGTTAGAAGTCATGATAGTTAAATCATTCTCATGGATCTTGGCAAGCCAATGTGCAAGATTTCCTGAAAGATAAGTCTTTGAAAGTAAAAACTTGACAGCAGGTAAATGGACTTTTACCAGTATGTGCTTACCTAAAATGAAGTGGTGAAACTTTTCAACAACTTTAACAAGAGAAAAAACATGTTTTTCAATAAAAGAATATTTAAACTCATCATCTAACAAGATTTGACTCATGTACGCCACTGGTTTTTAATTTACTTGGTTGTCACATTGCATGAGGATAGCAGAGGTTGATTCCTCTATGGCATTAGTATATATCATAAATTCTTTCTCAAAATCTGGCTTCGCCAAAACTGGTGCGGAACTTATTTCCTTCTTGATCCCTACAAAAGAATTTTCGACATCATTTGTCCAAGAAAAGGAGTGATGTTGCTTAAGAAGATTATGAATTGTCTTTACCATTACAGCAAAATCAAGAACAAACATACAGACAAAGTTGATAACACCCATAAAGGCTTGAACCTCCTTTTTGGAAGTATGAGCAGGAAGATTTAGGATAACAACAATCCTTTCGGGATCTATGCTTATTCCTGAATCAAAGACAATTTGTCCAAGGAGATTTCCCTTGGTAACGTCGAATATAGACTTAGAGGGATTCAAATAAATTCCAAATTTCCTACATCACATGAGAATCTTTCTAAGATGACCAAAATTATTTGATCGGTTTTTAGAATACATAGTTAAGTCATCAAGATAAATCTGAATAATTTTTCCGATCAAAACGTCAAAAGCTATTTGCATAGCTATTTGAAAATTGGCACCTGCATTATTAGATAAGCCAAAAGGCATATGTTCATAAGAGAAAGTTCCCCAACGAGTAATAAAAGTGGTTTTATATTTATATGTCCTTTTTACCTTGATTTTATTGTAACCAAAAACCTTCAAGTAAGGACATCATCTATGACCCTGCAACTTGCTACAATATCATTTCCATATTAGGAAGAGGAAAATGGTCTTTATTACTATCCCTATTCAATGCACGAAAATCAACACAATATAATATGACATGTTTCTTTCTAAACGGGAACCAAATTAGAAACCCATTCAGAATACTTAATAGGGAAAATTATCCTAGCCTTCAAGAGTTTTTCCAACTCCTTTCGAATAGTTGCTTCTAGTGCAGGGTTAATGGGTCTTTGTTTTTTCCTAACTGGTTTTATTCCCTCCTTGATAAGAATGGCATGATGTATAATAGCAGGATCAAAACCACGAAAATCCACATAAGACCAAGCAAAAACATCTTGAAATTCACTAAGAAACTCAGTGAACTTCATTTTTTCTTCATCAGAACATTGGGTGCCTATTTTAACATTCTTTGGACAATCGGGTGTCCCAATGTTCAAGGAAATGGTTTCACCCACTTTCCTTTTAGACTCCTGTTCTTTATGTTTTTCTTTGTTGCCTACATCAATCGATGAAAATGAACTTTCTAGAGGATTCAAGCCCTTCAGAATTTTTTTATCTTTCATTGATATAATTTCCTTAGGATTATAAGGTTCATTTTGGATGAAATCGCAGATGCTCTCATAAGACCAAGCAAAAATATATTGAATTGGTAAGGTGATATCAGCTGGGGACTTTGGAGCTTAGGGGTAAAGACCCTCGAACGGTTGGAGATCTTGGAACATTTGAAAACCTACTAGCTAACCTGGGCAACAACCATAAACCTTAACAAGACTATTGGACCAAATGTAAAAGTGGAGACTAGGAGGCAAGTAATACTGAGGGTGTACTAGAGACCATGGAGATGAAGCCAGATTGAAGGTGCGAGTGTGACTCAAGGACCAGAGTGACGAACTCAAATGGATGGGATGAGAAAGACTCAAAGGCCATGGTGAGAAATTCGGCTGGATGGCATGAGATGGGACTCAAAACCCAATGGGACCTGTGAGATGGACATGCTTAGGTGAAACATTACAGATTCCTCGAACAAAGGCGACACAAACAACTGGCTGAACCTGTGAAGAAATGTAGCATGGTGCAACACTTGGTGATCGTACAAAAACTTTAGTTCTCTCCCCTTTTTGTTTTTGTTTTTCTTTTTCTTTTTTCATTTTGGTGTTTTCCATTAGATTTTTTTGTGGTTTTTATTTGATAAAGATTAAAAGAATGATTGTGTTACAATGAGGAAACAACTGCGATATGTGACCAAACAGTTCCAAACAATTAGGGATGTGATAACAGATGGGTATGGACACAAGGGGGTGGGGTGGGTCACCTTGGAATGGGTGGGTGATGGAGGTTTGCATGCAGATGGGGCTTTGACACATGGATGAAATGAAACGTTGGGTTCAAAAGCATGAGTGGGAAGAGAAGCAGTAAACCAAAAAGTAACTGCTCGAGAGTCCACTGGGTAGAGGTTAGCAATAGATAAGAGCAAAAAATGAGGCTCGTTATGCCATTAGAGACTACGAGGACTCCCTATCCTAGTGGGGATGGGCGACATGGGTGCGAAAAATTAAAGTGTGCTAAACTAGGGCAACCCATGTAAGACAAAATGATACCATCCAAAGAGTGCAATAAATCAACTTGGAGTGGTGAGGCAACTCACCAAGATGAGGTGGAACCTATGATGAATTCAAAGGTTTAAAAAGAAAAGGTCGAAATGCATTGCTTGCATAGGAAAAGCCTATACCTATATGTCAGTGTAGTAAATATACCTGAAGGGGCGCATAAGGGCTGAGAGAATAAATAAAAGGTACCAAAATCCAATGCAATGTCCTACATCCAAGAAACAACAACTTCAAA
Organism: Picea mariana; assembly: GCA_032191745.1. NCBI lineage: Eukaryota > Viridiplantae > Streptophyta > Pinopsida > Pinales > Pinaceae > Picea > Picea mariana. The sequence goes on from JASDQU010818177.1 coordinate 51,579, forward strand.
ATCTTGTCAGATACTCTATGAGCTATGCAGCATCAGTGTAAAAGTATCTATCCTTTCGCCTAATCGAGTGAGCTTTATATATAATAACGGGATGGATGGGTGGCATTAATCAATCGGTTAGGGTAAAAAATGAATGGTAAATGCACTATCTATGAGAAGCCGCCTGAACACGCATGTTCCATCTAATCCACCTTTTCCACAAGTTCATAGTTCGAACGAAATAGAATAACCATGTGACAGAAACGCTTAGTGCTGATTCGCTATTACCGTATTATCTATTATGATTATTCTAGCTTATATGAAATAGTAAGCTCTCGAGAGAGAAACGAATCTTTATCCCCAACCCGATACTCCGGAGATTGGCCGTATCCCCTATTAAAGGGATGCTATCTACCTGTTTGCTCTATTTGGAAATGCAAAATGTGGTTTGACGATTGCTCCATATACTTCTGGATCTACTTATGCTCCATATAAAGCAATGGCTACTGATGTTGTTGGTGTCCTGCTGATGCCCATGCTACCAGTGGTGCTTCTACTCATGTTTCTTCTACTCATGCTCATGAACCCACTTTAGAAACTGCTTCTTGCTTTAAGCCTTCTAACCCCAACTAAGAAATCTTCATAATCCAGCTAAACCTTCCCTCTAACCTATATGTATCTACTATTAATAAGTTATAAGGTCTAAACATCAGCTACTAATCCTCTAATCCAGCCTACTATATGAAAGTTAGAAGGTCAAGAGTCTACTTAGGAGACTCCGAATTATGGACTAAAGCAGGTAGGTCAAAAATAGGAAATTCTCAATTGTTGGAGGTACAAAATGACTACTAAGCTATGCATGGATGTAAAATGAACAAGAGAAGCTAGTTTGAGATGTTTCGCTAGGATTTAAGTATTCTTCTTTCAGATACATGAAGGCTATCAGCTGAAGATTAAGATCAACCATTTCCATTATCTACAATCAGAATTGATTAGTTTAGATTTAATTCTAATGCAAGAGTTTTTTTTTTATGAGAGGGGCTTTTATAGCATGCACTTTTGGCATGTCTATAGCCTGCCTTGATTCAAATCGATTTTTCTAGTTCATATGTTGGCTGGTAATTTGTAGGCCATTTTCTGGCCGGTCAGAAAACCTTGTGTTTTGAGATGGCTTACACCATTGATCGAGGCACACATCATAGAAAATACTACCTCACTCCTCCATACATCAAAGGAACCCCAATTTGATCCAACAACCGATTAGAATACCAATCCCAATCTTGATCCATCATGAACATGCCGATCCCTATGCCCAGGCACAGGATCCATAATTGCAACTGGTTAACCTCCTTCTCGAAAAGCAGAGCTAGTCGCATACGAGCCCACAGCAGCAACAGCCCCTCACATAGCAGCACATTGAGATTAAGAGCCAATTACGGACCTTTTCATCTTAGTCGGTTCCTAGTTGTTCGTGCTAGTAGAAAGAAACGTCGGTACAGACATGTCATATCCTCGATCTTCATTACGCCCTTTGAGGAGGAGGAAGTCAATAAAAACAGGGTCTATTGACACTCGAAAGCCCCTACACCTAAGAGAAGTTTACACAAGTATCGGCTATGAGGAGTCAGCTATGAAACAGATTGGAGAGACAAAGCTTAACTTATTAAACAAGTAGACCCAGTAGTTCAAGATTCCCTTAGACACAAGCCCTTGTTACACCCGTTTCATTTAGAAAGTATAGGGGCTAAACAACCAACGATGGTAGAGTAGCCCCATTTAACAACACAGGCACTCAACATATCGATAACTTTATAATGTTTCCTTAGTTTCTCTATGTACCTGCCGGATAAATACCACTTTTTTTTTTCTTATTGTGAGAAAGAGCATAATCCAATTCTATAATTAGGGCCAGGGTGGAACACTACAGTTATTAAATCATTCATTTCTCCTTGATGAGCCAAAACCCCTAGAAAGTCTCGCCCACTAACACAACTAATATTAATATTAACGGGCCACCCCAAATCACATCTTTCACCTATACAAAACACCAACCAATACAACACATCGATAGAAGTACCTAATCTGACCAAAACCCCTTCTTTATAGCAGCTTTCTAGCCGAGCAGGAGGAACAACAATCTGGATTTCATCTACCAACCCTCAATCCACATGTGGGAAACCCTAGCATTCCCCCTTCCTAGGGTTCTTTCAACCACCTTTCACTCACTGCTTTATTGACAGCATCGACTGGGAGGGCTACATCTACATTCAACCCATGCATGAAATCAGTCTACATGCATGAGCTCAATTACACTATTCAAGGAATAGATTGGTTGGAACAACATCTAAACTCCTTAGTTTTTATCGATCACCGCCCACGCTTCATTCATAAATCCCCATAATAAGAGCAAAGGACCCTACTGGAGCAGTAGCTACAGGTACAGCAATAGAAGCATCTAATCCATTAGACCAGGAGGAGCAATCTGGCAAATCATCATATACGAGGATATTCTTCCGATACCTCACAACTATAAGCCCCCAATTACCTACCCTCATTGTGAAAATAACCGGTATGTTTCTTGGTTGTTTTATAGGGTCAATCCGAGGGAACGAGGTTCAAAATGTGTTGTTGGTTCCTAATAGACGTGATATATCATATTGATAGTGTATATGTGTAGGCTAACATTATGAATTGGGCTAGTTACAAGTTATAGTCTTTATAGAGATAGGAACACTTATTATATGAATTGATAGTGTAGCATGCGGGAGTATGCATTGAGCTAGGGAAAAAGGGTAGGTACGTAGAGGTGAAAATTGACATGATCGAATGACAGACATGTGCGTCCTACCGTCCACACTTAAGATAGAATCGATATCGTATCTATTAATGCACCCTAACGCTTTTCGAGGAACAAGGAGTCAGCCCCGAGGAATGGGTCGAAGCCAACAAGGAGCGTTTGATCACTATGAAAACCCTTCCTTTTGGGTGCCCCTAGGTACAGTTACTGATGTCTAGTATTTGCTGCAAGTTTCTATAGGTACAAGATGACCTCTTGGCCGGTTTTTTTTCATTGCTAAGTAGTTCCTTTCTGTTTTGAATAGAGAAATCAAAGTGACTAGCTAGCTCAAGGGTATCATTTCTCTAAGTCTAGGTGAGTGCACCCGAGTTCAATGTTAGGTGTGATTAGTGACATCTACAAGTTAAGAATTGCACATTTTCCCCGAGTGAGTAAAAAGTATAGTACGTCAAGTATCTCATTGAGTTTGTAGGTGAAGGATACAAGTGAAAAAAGTAGCTATGGGGCCTTCCTGGCCTTCCAGTAGTGATCCCCCTGGGATAAGGTGAGGGGACCAAGTTCAAATGGCATGGATAATTATGTAATGATGATTTGACACCCGAGGGTTTTGATTCCTACTGATTCTCCACAGTTTATTCATTCGTAAGTAGTGGGTGATGGATGTGAACAAAGCTAAGTGGTTGTTCCTGTCGCTGAGATGAAACATGTATGTTGATAGGGTAAAAAGTGTATTGGTTCGCTCTAGTGGTTCCTGTTGATAGAAAAGATGTGGTTGTTGCTGAGATCAAATAGGGTAGTGACTGAGATCCAATATGTATGTGGTTGGTTCCTGTTGTTTTGATAATAGATCAATCTGGCTGGGGTTCATTAGAAGATCGAAATAGGGTTCTCATTCATAGAGAAATAGAAGGGTTCAAGTTGTTGATTTAACTAAGTACAGGTTATTTGGGATAGTCTCTTCTTGAGGTTCCTGCCTGATGTGTATCTAATATAGAGATTGGCAAGAATGGAAGTTTAAACTGTATGAGGAGGGGCCAGCATAGAAAGGCATGATGTAATAACTGAATCGTTAAGACAGGCATCATCATAGAAACATGCATTCGTAGAAACAGGCATCATCGTGAAAACATGGATAAAGACTGAGCCATTATCACATAAGTAAGGACCTGCATCATAAGCCCACCTTAAGAGATAGTTCTCCATCTAGGCGGAGGGCTCATTCTCCCTATGGGGAAATTTCAGGATAATTCGCTCTTTCCCGCCAGAGCTAACTGGGCTATAATCAGCATACAAGAAAGACCTGTCTCGCCAGAACTAACCGGATCATAATAAGAAGACAAGGAAATATAGGCCTAGGGGATCCTAGTAGTCCCATACCCATACCTACCCGTAAGGCGAGTAATGGGGCAGTTACCC
>JASDQU010818178.1:33046-68745 GCA_032191745.1 Picea mariana
CAACATTCTTATAGTCTATGTTGTCTTTGTGCATGCAATATTCGCAATGCCTCTACATGCTCACTCTGTGCCAAATTCCTCCACAACTCGAGTGCTTTGTCTGATCATCATCGTGACTCTTCAGCTTCTCTGGTCGTTTTCCACTTGTTCAGCATCACTGTATGTTATACTTAGATTCCTCAGCCTCTCTGGCAGTTTGAGACTCTTCGTCTTCTCTGTGACAGTCGAGCTCACCTTCTATGTTCTAGTTACAGGCCTCAATGCTCATCTAGCTGTCAATCGCCTCCACGAACATCTTCATCCCTCTTGAATATTCCCATAGACTCTTCACCTCCTATGTCAATCATCCTGAAGTGTCTTCGAGTCCTCTGGCAGAAACCGTAAGTGGTTTCTGGTAGTTACACTGTGTCATGCTATAGTATCCCTCCGATCTTGTTCAAATTCACTTGCACCATTGGATTGATTCCATGGGATCTTGCATTCATTTCAGCATTCGACAATTCAGCATTCGTGTGACCATGCGTCTCGACATTCCCAGTCGCAATCCCCAAAAAGGAGCTTGGTTTCTCTAGCTCTTTCCTCCATCTCTCGCTAATGTGACCAAGGGCTGTGACCATAGCCTTATGCATAAGGCGCTTTCGCGATTTCTCATTTCGTGAATTTGGAGATGAGGCATCTCGACTCTCCAAGTCATGATCCCCAAAACCCTGAAATGGCTTGGGATCAATGGTCTCGATCAACACTTGATCTGACGGCTTAGATCATTTCGTGATTTCGCATTTCGTGATTTTGACATTCTTGATGTTCAGTGTTCTTGTCACTTCAATGTCCCGATCCTTGAAACTCTGAAATGGAGTCGGATCAACGGTCTAGATCACATCTTGATCTGAAGGCTATGATTAAGTCGTGATTTCACATATCGTGATTTCGGGATTCTTGTGGTTAATATTGTTTGACATCTCCAACTTCCAATCCGCGAAACTCCGAAATGGACTGGGATCAACGGTCCAGATCAAACCTTGATCTGACAGCTCAGATTAAGTCGCGATTTCGCATATCGTGATTTCGGGATTCCTGTGGTTAATATTCTTTGACATCTCTAGTCAGCGAAATGACGATCTTTCCCCACGTGTCCTACCTGAAGCTGGACGGTCCTCCTTCTTTCGGGATTTTGTGAGCCCGCTACTCCTTGCACTTTAAAGAATGTGCAGGTTCTCCTTGATCCAACGATGGTCGGATCCCACGCTTGGATCTAACGCCTAATATATTTCTTCCTCTTCAGCATGCTCTTCTTGTCTACATTGAGATCTGACAGCCATCGATAATTCTGAATTGTTGATCCAACGATCACGGTTGCTTCTCTTCCCTGATTATCACTGCGTTGTTGATCATCGTTGTTGTACTCAAACCATCATCGTTGTTGTACTTTCCATCAATGACAAGCATACGTTGCCTGTAAAACATGCCAACACCTTTGCTATTAAGTGTCAAATAGAACATAAATTCCTTTACAAGGAGTTTCATAAAAAAATCCTCTGGATATCCAATTGTTTGACCCCCAACTTCTCCTTCTATAGAGTTTATTAAGAAACAATACATAATTATCAAGATCCAAAAGAAATGGATCTGAAAACCTCCTCATCTATATTTAGTTTCTTATTTCAAATAATCAAGGAGAATATCCAATCTGATCTCCAATTCGAATTGATGAGGTGGCTTGTCAATTGTTGTCCATGAGATTTTTTAGGAAAATAAATTTGGCAAATTCCTAAAAAATAGGGTCCAACAATCTCTTCATATATCTCAAATGGTAATAGATGTGTAAAAATCGAGAGATTTTTTTGTGAAGGGACTCTTTCCCAACAAAAACCTCTTTTGGTTTCAAAAAATTCATCACCAGCTATTCTGTAACCGCTCCCAAAATCACTGACTAAAACATAAAATTATTTATTGTGAAATATTAGAAAAATAGGCCTCAAAGATCAATTCGAATCTCTTAAAATGTGATTTTTGCATAAAAACTGAGAGAGGTTTTTGTGAAGGGGCATGTTCCCAACAAAAACCTCTTTTTGTTTCAACAAATTACTCTCCATTTGTTCTGCAACCTCTCTTGAAGAAAAAGACTAAAACATGTAAAAATAACAGAGTATTTCATGTAGCTTTATCAGAAAATTAGGCCTCAAAGATCAATTCGAATATCTTAAAATGTGTTTGTTGTGTAAAAACCAAGAGAGGTTTTTGTGAAGGGTCATGTTCCCAATAAAAACCTCTTTTGGTTTCAACAAATTCCTCTCCAGCTGTTCTGTAACCTCTCTTGAAGATAAAGACTATAACAAGTAAAAAACAGAGTATTTCCTGTGGCTTTTCTGGTTCTGCAAAATAATAGCCTTTGTCATCAGAAAACACTGCTTCAGCTTTTGATGATCTAGTGGTTGCTCTTGTTATAGGTCTTGTAGAATATTGAGAAATTTATTTTCCTTTTCTTAGTATCTTCCCGAGTTTTTGTCTTCTTTTGTTTTCCTGTGTAATGGAAGCCTTTCTACTTTTTCTTTGATAGAAAATTCATTAACTGTGATACTCTTTTTTTGTGTGGTTTTCTTCTTCCCTTTTCCCTTTCTTTGTTTGCTTGGTTGTGGATCAGGATTTAGAGATTGAATCAACCAATTCTAGGGTTTTTTTGAACTTCTGATCAGGATGATATGCCACTCTTGTCTTATCCAGCTGTGAGGGACTCCCTTTTTCCAATCTGGGTTTTGCTTACTTAAAGCAATAATTGGTTGACGAACTCCATTACTACGTGATCCTTTTTCCACCATCGTTCTCCTCCAACTTCCAATCTGCAATTTGTTTGTCATGCCCTTTGAAAGTGGTAACGAAATCGAACTAGATAGCATCCTTGAACCTTTGTGCCATCTGTGGGTATCCATCAAGCAGCTCGGTACCCTCAGGTTCCAACCTAACAATTTGCCCACTTTTCTTCGGTGCCATACCAATAACACGATGTTGCAACTTGAAACTGTTCGAAAATTGAATTTACAACCTGCAACTGTTAGCATATAACAGTTTCTTCTAGAAAATACCTGCGCTTATAATTCAACAAATTAGAACAACGAGTGACAGGATCATATAATGATGTTTGGAAATTTACTGATTTGAAAAGGGTCTTTGCAGGTACAGAATGATCCCATCATGTAACGGTGTGAAATGTATAATGATTCAAGAGATATCATGTGACACATGTGGATTATCAGTCCACGATTTATGTAGTCATAACAAAATCAGGGTGGTTGGCGCTTAGCATGGCATGATTATATTAGTGCTACGGGAATAATGTTATTCCAGTAGCGTTATTAATAACTTTGCTGAATTTTGAATTTGCAAGATTCAAATAGGCATATAAAGTGACACATCTTGTAAAACCATGTCTTAACTCCCCAAACTTAAGGAAATTATTCAAAAAGCTAAAAATGTGAAACATAACAAACTGAAAAAAAAAAGATTAAAATCAAATGAAAGCAAACAATGAAGTGCAGGTACGGAAGTTTAGGATTAGAGGTTCTCACTAAATCAAAAGAAAAATTAGAGACTAACACTGGCTCCTTCTGGGGGATGATGCTCTCCCCATGAGGCATTAAGAACAAACAGACCACTGTGTCTTTTCCTCTGTGCATCCGTGCAAGGCAACCTGCAAACTTTTGTCTCTGCAAACATTCACATTTTTCTGTGTTGTGCCTAGTCCATTGGGTTATGGAGTCAGTCAATATCATTCAAATCTGGCCCAAACTTCTACAACTCTGCTCCTCATTTGAAGCCAAAACTACCCTTGTCAATAGTGCTTTATATGCATTGGGCCTGGAGTCTTTATTTCAAAACTGAAACCAAATTTTCTACCGTAATCTAATAGACTGAAAATAATCTCATACTTGATGGCGAGCTTATTCTTCTATCTATTCCTACTTCTAACCAATAAAAGATGGCTCATCATGTGACATCATGCTTCCAATGAAGCCATGATAACATCAAACCATTTACCAAAGCTCTTTCAACGCAGATAGAAATCAGAGAAGAATTCTTTATGTGTAACATAATTTTAATTTGTAACACATACCTACAACCCTCATCTGATTTAATTCCAAAAATAGCAAGGTTGAAATCTTCTGAGAAACATAAATCCACATAAATGGCTATTGGATCATAGAAAGAAGTAGATTGATAACTGAAGATGGTTACCTTTGCTTGCTGCTCGATACTTCCATATACTAGTTCCAATTGTTCATGACTAATGTGCAGGTTGTTTTCATAAATTTGCTATTGCTCAGCTTCTGTCACCATAAAGATAACAGGTTGCTAATAACCTTCATCAATACTATTATGTGTATCAGATTTATCAATAATATGCTGAGGAAATACTTGTTCTTTATATGCATCATAAACATGAACTTTTTCATTCAAATCAAAAACAACATGTGCATCAGAGATGAGATTAAATGTGTCTACAACTATGCAATTTTTGTCCCTATCATCAATTGAATCTTGATGATCTTCCTCAACAACATAATTTTCATCCTTACCATCAGGATAAAAAATTTCTTTCTGCTGAATATGCTTCTCAAATACATCACAACAATTTTCAAAAAGACTTTCAACTAAAAAATTTTCTTTACAAAATATATTGAAAGTATTATGAAAACTTTTCAATGAGTTAATACTTGAAGTTAGAAGAGATCTACACTAGTCAAGGGCTACTCCCTTCAATGAGTATCTGAAAATATTGATCTGAACATCCTCGTGCACAATCTGGCGTTCGTGAAGAAACTCATGAAAATCTAGTAGATGCTCAGCTGAAACCTCCTAATCTTCGCCTTTAAATGTAGGAAGAGTACCTTCCCATTCACCTCTGCTAAGCATTGGGTTTGGAAAACCAACTACATTTTAGAAATCACAAAAGGAAAACCTTTGAGCCAAAATGGATTCCATACATGGATCCCTAGTGGAGTTGCCTATTGATCTTTAGACAGTGGAGTCACCGGGTGAATGATACAGTCAGAAAAAGTATCCAACTCATGTTCACCATCAAGAGCTAGAATTGATCGTTGTCATTATCCCAGGGATAAATACTTCGTGTCTCCATCCCTGGAAACGGCGCCAAAAGATGTTAGTCCCTAAACTTGCACTTGACTATGAGAGGGCAAGCTAGGGCATCATCGGTTTATTGCAAAGTGTTTAGGAGGTTTTTATAATTTGGTTTTTTTGAATAAGGTGGTTGAAAACTAGCTCAAGTTTATAACATAACATGAAAATCAAGATCAAAACATAGCATATCCCATTGACTGAGTAAAAGGTATGCACATAGATGGATTAAACCAATAAAAAAAAGAGAATATGAAGCCTTCAATTTGTCAACTTCACATAAATTATTGTCTCAGAATATCAAAAGAAACAAGAACATCAGCTTGAAATCAAAACTTGAAATTAATTCCCACAACAAATTCTTTACTGTATTAATTAACAATCAAGAAACAAATGCATTGCAGTCTAAATAATGAATTCAAGCATGAAGAAAGAAAAACAGAGTATAAAAGAGTGTCTAACCATCCATATGCATTTTCTATTAAGTGTCAAATAGAACATAAATTCCTTTACAAGGAGTTTCACAAAAAAGTCCTCTGGATCTCCAGTTTTTTGACCCCCAACTTCTCCTTCTACAGAGTTTATTAAGAAACAATACATAATTATCAAGATCCAAAAGAAATGGATCTGAAAACCTCCTCATCTATATTTAGTTTCTTGTTTCAAATAATCAAGGAGGATATCCAATCTGATCTCCAATTTGAATTGATGAGGTGGCTTGTCAACTGTTGTCCGTGATATTTTTAAGGAAAATAAATCTGGCACATTCCTGAAAAATAGGGTCCAACAATCTCTTCATATCTCTCAAATGGTAATAGTTGTGTAAAAACCGAGAGATTTTTTGTGAAGGGACTCGTTACCAACAAAAACCTCTTTTGGTTTCAAAACATTCATCACCAACTATTCTGTAACCGCTCCCAAAATTACTGACTAAAACAAAAAATTATTTATTGTGAAATATCAGAAAAATAGGCCTCAAAGATCAATTCGAATCTCTTAAAATGTGATTTCTGTGTAAAATTCGAGAGAGGCTTTTGTGAAGGTTCATGTTTCCAAAAAAAACCTCTTTTGGTTTCAACAAATTACTCTCCAGTTTTTCTACAACCTCTCTTGAAGAAAAATACTAAAACATGTAAAAATAACAGAGTATTTCCTGTAGCTTTATCAGAAAATTAGGCCTCAAAGATCAATTCGAATATCTTAAAATGTGATTGTTGTGTAAAAACTGAGAGAGGTTTTTGTGAAGGGGAATATTCCCAACAAAAAAATATTTTTGTTTCAACAAATTCCTCTCCAGCTGTTCTGTAACCTCTCTTGAAGATAAAGGCTATAACAGGTAAAAAACAGAGTATTTCCTGTAGCTTTTCTGGTTCTGCAAAACAATAACCTTTGTCATCAGAAAACACTGCTTCAGCTTTTGATGATCTGGTGGTTTCTCTTGTTATAGGTCTTGTAGAATAATGAGCAATTTATTTTCCTTTTCTTTGTATCTTCCCCAAGTTTTTGTCTTCTTTTGTTTTCCTGTGTAATGGAAGCCTTTCTACTTTTTCTTTGATAGAAAATTCATTAACTGTGATACTAGTTTTCTGTGTAGCTGCCTTCTTCCCTTTTCCCTTTCTTTGTTTTCTTGGTTGTGCATCAGGATTTAGGAATTGAATCATCCAATTCTAGTGTTTTTGTGAATTATGATCAGGATGATATGCCACTCTTATCTAATCCAGCTGTGAGGGAATCCCTTTTTCCAATCTGGGTTTTTCTTATCTTGAAGCAATAACTGGTTGACAAACTCCATGACTATGTGATCCTTTTTCCACCATCGTTCTCCTCCAATTTCCAATCTACAAGTTGTTCGTCATGCCCTTTGAAAGTGGTAAAGAAATCGAACCATCCAACATCCTTGAAACTTTGTGCCATTTGTGGGTATCCATCAAGAAGCCCGGTACCCTCAGGTTCCAACCTAATAATTTGCCCACTTTTCTTTGGTGCCATATCAATAATACGATGTTGCAACTTGACACTGTTCGAAAATTGAATTTACAACCTGCAACTGTTAGCATATAACAGTTTCTTCTAGAAAATACATGCGCTTATAATTCAACAAATTAGAACGACGAGTGACAGGATCATATAATGATGTTTGGAAATTTACTGATTTGAAAAGGGTCTTTGCAGGTACAGAATGATCCCATCATGTAACGGTGTGAAATGTATAATGATTCAAGATATATCGTGTGACACATGTGTATTATCAGTCCACGATTTATGTAGTCATAACAAAATCAGGGTGGTTGGCGCTTAGCATGGCATGATTATATTAGCGCTATGGGAATAATGTTATTCTAGTAGCGCTATTAATAACTTTGCAGAATTTTGAATTTGCAAGATTCAAATAGGCATATGAAGTGACACATCTTGTAAAACCATGTCTTAACTCCCCAGACTTAAGGAAATTATTCAAAAAGCTAAAAATGTGAAACATGACAAACTGAAAACAAAGATTAAAATCAAATGAAAGCAAACAATGAAGCGCAGGTAGGGAGGGTTTAAGATTAGAGGTTCTCACTAAATCAAAAGCAAAATTAGAGACTAACAGGTACGGTGTCTGAATCAATGGTCTCACATGGCTGCATAGGATGATCAGGTTGTTCCTTTTCGTCATTCTGGTTATTTGTTCTTTCTTCAATAGGCTCTTCATGCTCTTCTTCTTCTATAGTTTCTTTTATGGATTTCTTGAAATCCATATTTTCATTGAAGGTCATGTCTCTGCTGACTTCAATATTATGTTGTTCCAGAATATAGATTCTATATGCCTTGGATGATTCGCTATATCCCATGAATATGCCCTTCTTTCCCGAGGGTTCTAATTTATTCCTTTTTTCCTTGGGAATGTGAGAGTAAAAAGGACATCCAAAGATTCTTAGGTTTTCCACATTAGGTTTCTTACCTGAGAAGGCTTCTTCTAGAGTCATGTCCTTCAGTATGCGGTGAGGACTTCTGTTCTGGGCATATATTGTTGTTATGGTTGCTTCTCCCCATAAAAACATGGATAAACCTTGATCGTTTAGTAGTGTCTTAATGGTTTCTTCAATAGATCTATTATTTCTTTCTGCTACACCATTTTGTTGAGGATAATGAGGAACAATCAGCTCCCTCTTAATCCCTATTGCTTTATAGAATACAACGAATTCCTTTGATGTGTATTCTCCTCCATTATTTTTTCTTAAGGTCTTAATTTTCTTATTCGTGAGGTTCTCTATCTCTTCTTTGAATTCTTGAAACTTGCTAAAATAGTTCATCCTTTGTCTTTAGAATATATAACCAAGTCTTTCTTTAATAATCATCTATAAAGATTATGTAGTAAAGAGAACCTCCTAGAGATTTGAGTGGCATCGGACTGCAAACATCTGAGTGTATTAGATCTATAATCTCCTTAGATCTATTGTTGTTTCTTGGAAATGGTTTCTTGATATTATTTCCAAGAGCACATCCTTTGCAAATTCCTTCATGTGTAAACTGCAATTCTGGTATTCCTTCAACTATCTTTTTGAGAAAAGGTAATTCTTGATAGTTAATATGAGTGTACCTTCTGTGCCAAAGTTCATTGGGATTGACTTCATCATGTACAAGAGATTCTTCATTTTGTTCTAGTAGTCTATATAGATTTCCTTCACGGATTCCAAACCCTAGAATTCTCTATGCTGGAGTCTTTATGCCAAGATAACACTTTTCCATCTACGAAAGCTATTATTTTTTCTTTGTCTTCTAGGAAAGATATGGATACAAGATTCTTTTCTAAACCAGGTACATATAAGACATTGCTCAAATGAACATTGTTTCCTGTTTTCAACTTGACAGAGGCTTGTCCAAATCCTTCGACTAGGTAAGTGCTTTTATCTCCAAGCTCTACCTTGTACGATGTCTTATTCTCATTTAGACTTAAGAGTCTGGCTTGATCTCCCATCATGTGCCTAGAATATCCACTATCAATTATCCACATGTCGTCTTCAATTGTTCCTGTGAGTGCTAAGTAGTGTAGGTAACTAGTCTTTTCACTCATGTCTTCGGTTGACTGATGATTGGTCATGCCTTGATCCAAAACTTCAACTTTGAATTTTTTGCCTTCTGAAAGTGCCAAGAGATGTGTTGGACTAAGGCACACTTGAATACCTTCTTCTTAAAAAAGATGTTCCATCACAAGGTGTTGGATCGGGGTTATAGGGTTTCTGCAATTGCTCCTGCTAGTAACCCTAGCGACAATGTCTTGGAAGTTGCTTCTACTAGTAACCCTAGAGGAAGTCCTTTAGTGAGATTAATATTCTAATGGTTATGCTTCCTTCCAGTGGTTAGACTGAGTGAAGGAGGTGTGGGCCCATAACCTATTAGAATGTGCCCATTTTACCATTGGCAATATCACTATTGTCACCCAACCATAGGCCGAAGCCACCCTTCGAGCACCTTGACCTTGACAGAGAGAAGAATCCTGGTAGCAATCCAATAGCCATGCAAGGCTAATGCACCAAGAAAGAAGTAAAAAAAACTTATCAGAGAGTCCAACCCAAAATATAGAAGCAATAGGCTTTATAACTAGCGGCAACACCTTCTCCAGAACTTGTGCACAAGACTGCCAGATTGCAGTGCATACAAGTGCTTGTCTGCAATTCTGAGAAGTGTGTCAATTGAAAAACTGGTGCCCTGTATTTATAGTAATCCTGGTAGACTACCTAGGCCGACTTATCATTATGGGTACTAATTAATTCATATTAATTATCTCTCTCAGCCGACATCTTTTCTAGGGTTATGTTCACTTCTTTTCTTTCTTCCAAAACATTTTAATCTTGTCAAAGGTCACAATGGAGGTTTATACCTCCGGAAGCTATCATAATATCAAAAAAAACATGGTTTGAGTATAAATTTATTTCTAAAGAAAAGAAGGTTCGATTCGCCAAGTTGAATCTCATAAGGCTTGCCAAGATTTTTCGTTATAGAACATGCAGTGATTCAAAAACCAATCACCACTTGGAACAGACTTGTGGAATCCCTTAGTATTTCCTTCTAACCTTCTAGATACAAATATGATATGAACATCAAGCGGATTCACTTGGATCAAGGATTCAACATGCTTGTGAAATAATACATCTACCAGTTCAACCAATTGTGAATTATTCTCAACATTTTTTATCCAATTGATAAGATTGTCCTCAAATTTAAAATTGGATTATAGTAACCTTTGCATCAAGAGTTGAAGTACACAAAGATCACCACACTTGATGTTGTTTATTTTTGTTAGTATTCTAATAAATGAGGACATGATAATTTTGAATGTTTCAAATTGAAGAAGAAAACTTTGATTATACAGTCTTCTAATGAGGAAGACGATGATGCTCCCATTGCGGGTTTTAGTGAAGACATGATTTATGAAGAGTTAATGGGACTCAATAAAGTCACCTTGTTGCATTACTCCACTCCCCCAAAATCTCAAGATAGTATGTTTATCACGCATGCACGTCTCTCCCTTCATTTCTACACTACTTATATCTTTGGCAATGGCTCATAAGAGAACTTGATTTCCAAATCCATTATTAGTAAAATGCACTTGCAAGTGGACCCTCATCCTCATATTTATGTGATTGGATGGAACGATCATGATTCTTCTTCTCAGATCACACACACATGCACTATCTCATTTTGTTTTGGTCCTAAATTTGTGGATAAGATCACTTGTGCTGTGACTAATATGGGTTGTTGTTGTTTGTTTCTTAAACAACCTTATCATTGTGACTGGAAGGCTCAATATGACGCATCAAACAACAATTACCTATTGCATAAAAATAATTCCAAGTATCATATATGTTATCACATATAATTGTAAGGGGTTTTTTTCCCTAAGGATTTGGCCCTTAGGAGAAGAAAATGTGAGAAAAGGGATTTAAAAAAGCACCATATGCATTTTATCCAAAGTTGGGGTGTATGAAGGTGGGGGATAGGTGGCAACAGCTCAGCATTTCACTGACTCATGGAGTGGAAAATTCAAAGGGCAGAGTCACGAGGACTCGTGAAACACGAAGTCACGAAGTGATTTGGGTTGTTCATTATAGAAGGACACGTGGCGCAGGATCATCATGGAGAAAGTTGTTTCAAAAAATATCAAGTGAGAAATGTTGATGGCCCAAGGTCCCAAAATGCTGATGGTCTGAGGTTCCGATGGTCCGAGATCCTGAAATGTCGATATTCATCTAGGTCGTCCGATCAAAGGGGACACGTGGAACTTGATCTAAGAGATCGTGATTTCGTGACTTGGAGGTTTGAGCATGGAGCACAACGTGATTTTGTGAAACGTGAAATTGTGATGTGCCTGAGAGTTGGGCCCATGATCATAACCCATGGTCATATGGAAGCAAGGCCATAAAGAAAGGGAAAGCACCTATCAAGAAGCGGTCAACTGTGATTGTTCAAGGAAATGATCCTGGTCGTCTAGATCAAATAAAATCCGACCATCAATCTAGATGGGTCATTTCCCGAGATTGAACATTAGGATATTTGAAATCAGGGGGAGTGAAGACTCCCGACAGGTCAAATCCTTAAATTTCATATGGGGGATGCATAAGTTCATGGATCAAGCTCGTGTGGATGGATGAAAAGGAGCTACGCCAAAGGCCAAAAGAGCCCGTATTGGTCTCATCAGAACATCTGCGTGATTTTGAGGCATTGGGCTTGACTCGAAAGAGTCGTGAGTGTCTCCTGGAGCATTCATGGGTGTCAAGATCCATCCTGATCCAAATGAAAGTAGTTAATGGAAATGGGGGAGGTTGTTGAAACTTCGTCTCACCCCATAAATGGAAAGCATGGAAAGATGACCATGTAGGAAAAATGTCATCCGAAGTTCCCCTGTCAACGGATTCTCTTGCAAAGCCCATACTGATCTGAGATCACATATGACAGAAGAATGCAAGTGCAGACTGATAGAAGAAAAATCATATGAAAAGTTTTGAATGTAGTAGCTAGGTCACATCTCTCATGGGGGAAAATGTTTCTTAGTATAAATACTTGGTTTTGATATTTTCTAAAGGTGGAAGGGTTGAGCTAGGCTCCCTGCTATTGTAATATTTTTAGGAAGAACACTGGTTCTCTGGTTATGTATTCATTTTTGAGACATATTGGTTAATCTAAGTCAACTTTCTTGTTCCATATTGTTTTCCTCTGATACTGAGAGAGTTCATGATTGACTAATTCACATGGATTATTATGACTGTATTATGATGAATGTTATATTATAGTGTTGTTATAATTTATTTCAGTTTCTTTGAGATTTTAATTCAAGAGGATCTTGCATTTAAGTTTTTCCTCCTTAAGTTGATGGAAGAGTTGATGTCCACAACATACCTCTACACTCTCCTCACCAAATTCTTCCCTCTATTCACCCTTACTCCAACTTACTGATTGAAGTTGATTCCAGACCTCAATTGTTTATGCATGCTAGTCCAAATTTCTTAGTTATAACGTTATTATCGTTGAGTCTCCTCCATTTGATGAACTAAAAATCATTTACATTTACTGTATAAAACGATGGGTACTGGCCTTATTCTCATTACAGTTTGAGGGTGATTCCTAGTGCTAACATAAATGGCATCATTGTTGGGGACAGATTTGAGTAGATTGAAGAGCTCCCTGGGAAGAACAACATAGATCTAGCTATTGATGGTAGACAAGAGTGGGATACAAAAATTGACTGTAATCATCTACCTGGTGACTCCACAATCAGAGACTCCACTAGGGAATATCCTATTGACAAAAAGATGAAGGAAATGACTAGGTATAAGCTTATGATCTCTCTGCATGAACTCTTGTTATTCTTTATCAACTCATTTTTGTTTTTCCCTTCACATATAAAAATGATCATATTTTTCTTTGTTTATTCGGTTGATCACCAGCCTTCTTTTATATATCCATCCTTGGAGGAAGAAGCCATACTTTATGCCTGTGTTGTAGATGTTGATCCTATATCCTCATCTCAGCCTATTCATAAAGATGAGCTTCATATTGAAACCCATCCTGAACTCAATCACCCTTACAGCCCTAAGGAGGTTGAAACTGATCCACAGCCCTCTCTAATCTCATCACATCCTGTTGTTACTATTGATCCTTTCCATCAATGTGATAAGCCTCATATTCATCCCACTAGTTTTCAAACTAGAATCAGAGACATGTTGTTTAAACCTTTAAAGCTTCCATATCATCTTCATCCTTATCCTCCTAATTTCTTTAAATATCTTCCTCATTTTTTTGAGGAAGATCATGTTACAACTGAGAGGCATGTGGAGGCATTTGAGAACTTTATTGATCAATTTGAGATTTCTCATGATGATGTTGCCATGAGATTGTTATCAAATTTATTGTTTGGAGATGTTGTTGTGTGGTTTGAGTGTTTGGGAGATGACTCCATTAGTTCCTGGGATGAATTATGCAATGCATTTTTGAAGTGGTGGGGTGAGAACAAGTCCCTTTATCAGTACTGGGATGATTTTAATTCCTTGAGGAGAGGGGAAGAGGAATCCTTGGCCGTCTTCAACAGGAGTTTTTATCGTGTGTATCATAATATGCCTATAGAGATCAGACGCACATAGATTGTTGCCATGGTGTACTATGTCATGGCTCAACATTGTGAGCTTGTTCTTCACCTGAGAGAAAGGAAATCAAAATATTTATCTCAGTTATTCATGGATTCTTGGGAAGTGGAGGAGAATCTTCGAGTTTGTGGCAGGATTCAAAGTCAGTATCATATCAATTATGAACGTAAGGTAGTTTTTACCTGTTGTCCCTATGAAGAAAAGACTGTGGATAATTTTTTATTTGATGCGGGTATCCATGAGCGGCCTCATCTTGATGAAAATCATGTGTATGAACAACTAGGAGAAGCAGTTACTATTGTTCCTAAAATAGATATTTTTAACAGTTATTTTCCTGATAAAATTACTGATTTAAAGGTTGATCATATATATGAAAGACAACTCCTAGTGATGATGAGAAGCAAGATTATCTTGTATTTGATCACTATGAAGATAGTAAGGATTATGTAGAGGTTGGCCTTGTCACGAAAGACATAAAATTTGACCAGGAGAAGCCCTTAGTTGAGGCACATGAAGAGGTCATTTATACATAGCCTGAAGTAAATTCACAGTCATTAGTGGATCAACAGCCACCTACGTCCACTTGTACCTAAAGTTCACAGTAAGCAGCTTTTAGATTCACAAATGCATGTGGTTGTCTTTCAATCAAGTGTTCATGTAGGGGACATCAAGCAAGCTGTCAGTAGCTTTGCAAAAGTGAAGGTAACCTTTCATAAGTTAATCATGCGTTGCCTTCAGTTTCATGACCCTATCAATGAGTAGATAAAGTTACACTTTCCAATTGCTTTGGAGCATGTAGGCTTGATCTTTTTATCAGCATTTGAAGGTAATATGGGTGATCCTAAGAATGAAATTAGTTAGTTGTCACTCTTTCCTTGTCTTTTATGGATCATTTGTAGTGAAGCGAAGGATTCATTCATCAAATAGTTTGAATGGCTATGGTGGAATTTTGATTTTACCTAGCATTTTGTAAAAGTCAGTTAACTTAGGTTTTGTACATAAACAAGATCCCGTAGGAGCAGGTGTGTTTGCTTTCATTTTTAGAATAGTGTACATGTTGACCTGTTTTCTTCAGTATGGTGTTTCGGAGCATGACTCCACATCCCAACAGAAGGTGACTAAAACTACAAAAGGAGATCTTAGAGCCTCGTAGGGATGACTCTATCCCCCATGGAGCCTAATGTTATCACATATAATTGTAAGGGGGTGTTTTCCCTAAGGATTCAGACCTTAGGTAGAGAAAATGCGAGAAAAGGGGTTTAAAAACCCACCATATGCATTTTATCCAAAGTTGGGGTGTATGAAGGCGGGGGACAGGTGGAAACAGATCAACATTTCCCTGACTCGCGGAGCAGAAAATTCAAAGGGCAGAGTCATGAGGACTCACAAAACGTGAAGTCATGAAGTGATCTGGGTCGTCTGTTACAGAAGGACACGTGGCACATGATCAACATGGAGAAAGACATTTCAGAAAAGATCAAGTGAGAAATGTTGATGGCCCGAGGTCCTGAAATACTAATGATCCAAGATCCCAAAATGTTGATATTCATCTGGGTCGTCCGATCAAAGGGGATGCATAGAACCTGATCCAAGAGATCGCTATTTTGCAACTCAGAGGTTTGAGCATGGAGAAAAACGTGAGTTCGTGAAACTCTAAATCACAACATCCCTGAGAGTTGGGCCCATGATCACAGCCCGCGGTCATATGGGAAAGTGCCTATCGAGCAGCGGGCGAATGAGATTGTTCAAGGAAATGATCCAGGACGTCAATATCAAAGAAAATCTGACCGTCGATCTAGATGGGCCATTTCACGGGATCGAACAATGGGATATTTGAAATCAGATGGAGTGAAGACTCCCGATAGGTGAAATCCCAAAATTTCATATGGGGGATGTGTAAGGTCATGGCCCAAGGTCGCGTGGATCTATGAAAAAGAGCTACACTAAAGTTTGAAAGCGCCTGTCTTGGTCTCATCAGAAAATCTGTGTGGTTTCAAGGCGTTGGGCTTGACTCGGAAGAGTCATGAGCGTCTCCTAGAGAATTCATGGGTGTCAGGCTCCATCCCGATCCAAATGAAAGTAGTTAATGGAAATGGGGGAGGTTGTTGAAACCTTGTCTCACCCCATAAATGGAAAACATGGAAAGACGGTTGTGTAGGCAGATTGTCGGCCGAAATTTCCCCTGTCAATGGATTCTCCTGCAAAGCCCATACTGATCCGATATCATGTCTGACAGAAGAATGCAAGTGCAAACTGACAAAAGAAGATGCAGACGCAAAGTTTTGAATGTAGTAGCCAGGTCACATTTCTCATGGGGGAAAATTTTTCTGAGTATAAATACTTGGTTTTGATATTTTGTAAAGGTGGAAGGGTTGAGCTAGGCCCCCTGCTATTGTAATATTTTTAGGAAGAATACTGGTTCTCTGGTTAGGTATTCGTTTTTTATACATCTTGGTTAATCTAATTCATCTTTCTTGTTCCATCTTATTTTCCTCTGATGCTGAGAGAGTTCATGATTGACTGATTCACATGGACTGTTATGACTGTATTATGATGAATTTTATATTATAGTGTTGTTATAATTTCTTTCAGTTTCTTTGAGATTTGAATTCAAGAGGATCTTGCATTTAAGTTTTTCCTCCTTAAGATGCTAGAAGACCTGATGTCTGCAGCAGACCTCTACACTCTCCTCACCAAATTCTTCCCTCTATTCACCCTTACTCTAACTTACTAACTAAATTTGATTCCAAAACTCAATTGTTTATGCATGCTAGTCCATATTTTTGATTTAGAACGTTATTACCATTGATTCTCCTCCATTTGACCACCTAAAATTCATTTACATGTACTATATAAACTGATGGGTACTGGGCTTATTCTCATTAGATTCTAAGGGTGATTCCTAGTGCTAACAATATCCATAGTACAATTGAACTACCACATCAAGTTGATCCTAAAAAGAATTCATTAACTCTTGTCCAATAACCCTATCCACAACATCATTATGTTCTAGATTCGTAATCCCAAGTTCATTCGGTAGTTTTATAGAACTCTTGTACACCTCCTCCTTCATCATTTTATTTTCTCTCTCATCGACCTCAATTTCCTTGAAACACCACCTTAGGAGGACAATCTAAAACTTTCATAGTTTCTCACATGTTACAAAGTTATCTTCTCTTTTGGTTGTTCATATTTAGTGGCCTCTTCTCATATATCCACAACACATTTCGGTGTCGTTCATCACCTGAACCTTCCCTTCAGGTTCACAAGTATTTCCATCATGATCTTCCAAATAAATTGAGCATCCATGATTTCATCAACATATATCATGGATCAACATTGGACACACAAATCTCGATCAATCATCCTACTGATATTCTTATATATTTTCAACTTCCACTCATTGTAGATCAACCTGCTCATTTGAATTATTAGCGCCATATGGAACAACATTTTTCCTCTCTCTTGCAATCATTGGAGTCCAATGCTTTTGTTGTTGGGAGGAATGAGTGGGTTTATTAGTACTTAACTACTTGGTTATTGTGACTTCTATTGTGAAAGGATTATGTTGAACCAAAGAAAGTGATTTTTTTTTTCATGTCCCCATTTTTGGGTTCCCCTTTTCCACAGTTGGAGATGACCTCTAAGGCTTGTGTCAACCCAGTCAAGGGGTTATTTAATGTCACTTAAATAGGAGATGTTATGTTTTTAAAGTGACACTAAGTAAAAAGGTAATAAAGTAACTTTTAGATTAATTGTTACTTAAACATTGATAAAAGTAACTTTTAATATTTAAGTGAAAAGTAAAAGGGGAATAGGGGTCATGATTGATTAATTCAAAGAGAAAAGATACAAAAGAGTCATTAGAGAAATATAAAAGGAAGGGTAGCACTCCACTTTCATCATTATGTCTTGGATTGATCTCTTTGGAGTTCTCTTGGAGCTAAGGTTTTTGTTAGGTTTTGGAAAACCTTTCCATTGTGGTTTAGTTTTAGTGGCGTAATATCCACCCTAGCTAGACAAGGAGGAGGATCCATCCTAGATCTTGATTAGAGCTTCATCTTGTGATTTGACATTAGTTTTGGGTTGTATCAATTTTCTTGGAGAGGTTGTGGCACTTGGAGGGTTTGATATCATCCATTGAGGAGGCCATGGCATGATTCCAAGTTTTTGGCTTAATATTGTATGTTTTCATTGATGTGTTGTAGATGCTATAGAAAATAGTAGAGACTTATGCTTGTTGTGTTCCAGATTCTATTCATAATAAAATACCACATATTGTCTCTTATATTTCTAGTTTATTTGTATTGCATGCAAAATGTTTGACAAAATTTCTATTAGTAGAATACATGCTAATTGTTTGTAAAAATTTGTCAACCATTTTAGAGCATTAAGAACACTTATTGCACATAAGAACATAATATCCTAGCCTAGCATAATTGGAGATATTATAGTGGTATCATAGTTAGAGATCTTTCCATCCTGAGAGGAAACAATGATACCAAGACCTAGTTGGTTAGTGGTATCATTTTTACTTCTCGTTGAGTAGAGATGAATTTCCTATGTGTGGGCCAAGTTTATAGGATTTGAGTTAGTGAGGGAAGAGGCTGAGTTTATTGGTCAAAAGATCCTAGTTCTTCTTGGTGTAAATCATTTTTTTTCTTAGGCGGTTCATTTTCCCTTCTTGGTAGGTCAATACTTGTTATAGAAGTCGAATTTTCTTGAGGGAGTGGAGGTACCTTGTATTAGGGAGACATTGATTCAAGAAACCTACATTTTTTTGTGTGGAGGGTCATTTTATTACATAACAACAAAATTTATTGGAGGGGTCGAGTTCCCAATCATTGAGGGGGTTGAATCTGTTGATTTTTCAATAAGATAGGCTTAAGCATGAAGTTCATTCCATTTTTAGCATTTTACTTCAACCATAAACAATTTTTTGCAGCAACCAAGATCACAAGAAGAAACACCATGCACAAGTACACAAGAAGTATCCTAGGAAACCCTTCTCAACAAGGGAAGAAAATCCAGCCAATCCTTTGCTATATTATTCAAGAGAAATACCTCCACCACAATAAAAAACTAGCATACAAAAGGGTGCTTCACAAACCCTAGAAACATAATGCCCAAGAGAGGTGCGCACTTTTCCCAAGAAAAAGTGTTTGCTGAAATTTACAAACTCACACTTGTGATATGTTTCCTCAATGGGGAATTTACCTTTTCTTGTATTAGACTAAACTTATCAATAGTGGTGTCTATTGGAACAACAAGGTCAACCTCAATAACTCACAATATAATTAATAATTACCATATTAATTATCTTTCACATTAATTATATTTTACATTAAGGCGGGGCCGACATGTACCCTTTACATTACAAATAGGGTTACAGGTAAGTCTGAATCTTGAAAAATATAGCAAGCGATCTCATACACCCACTAGTGCTCAACCACTAGGGGCACATCCATATGTTCTTAGCCACAAGGATGTCCGCATCTCTATCTCACTGTGTCTCACAGGAGAACCACACTCACTAGTGCTCAGCCACTAGGATCACGTTCAATTGTTCTCATCCACGGGCACGTCCAACTCAACAGGTCTTCTTTCTCACTACATTACACATGACAGTCATCTGGAGTTTATCATCTCAACTCTTTTCTCAGAGGATGATAATACATCATTTCATCTTTGTCTCGGAATGATGCACCCAGCTCATGGGATTTCACACATTCACATGTGCTCAGCCACAGGCACACCCAACTCAACAGATCTTATTTCTCACTACATTATATAGGAGAATCATCTGGAGTATCATCTCAACTCTCTGCAAGGAGGAGGCCAACACAACATTCCAATTCTGTCTCAGATAGGAACCACACACGCAACTTAGGGGCTCTTTCTCAGGTTTGTTTCCTAGAGGATGTCTCATGCATCTGTAATCATCAACACCCCCTCTCAGCTAGGGAGGAATTCTCCATCAGGCCAAGTCTCGCACGGAAGTACTAAAACTTTGTATTGGTTGTAGTCATTAACACTCCCTCTCAGCTAGAGAGGTATTCTTCACCAAGCCAGTTTGGTGAAGATGTCTGCAATCTGCTCATGTGTTAGAAGGTATTGCACATGTACTGCTTTCCTCTACATCATGCCTATGAAAAATGATATTTTATCTCAAAATGTTTCGATCTATCATGAAACACAGGGTTCTCAAAGAGCTTCACACAACTCTAGTTATCATCATAGAATCCATCTCATGATCAAGTAAATTTGTCAAAAGCTTGTGAAGACACACTACTTCTCACACTCAATGCTATATAATCTGCTTTTGTGGTACTCAAGCTAAAAAATCTTTGTTTCCTACTGCACCAAGAAACCATGACAAACTTCACGGTAAAACAACAAAAGGATGTGCTTTTCCAGTCCACTGTACTTTATATCCATTCTGCATATCCCTGTAAACTCAAGTCTACACTAGAGGCATATCTCAGGCCATATCTAATTGTGCCTCATAGATATATCAATACATGTTTTGTTGTCTAGTGAGTCTGTCTCAGTTGACTCAAGAATTAGCTAAGTACATTCTCTGCATAGCATATATCAAGCCAGGGTTTAACCAAATACCTATGTGATCCAATCAGTTGTGGAACAATCTCGTCTGAATCATCATCATTTCAAATTTATCATCATCGATGCAGGCATGGATTTGCATTTAGTCATATTGAAATTCTTTAATATCCTCACTGTATATTTTCCTTGACTCAGGAAAAGTCTCATTGGTCCTATGTCGTACTTCTTGTCCCAATAAGTAGTGCATCATACCCAGATCTTTTATCTCAAAATAAGAAGTCAAAACTTGCTTGTATCCAGCAACTCGGTTTCTAGATCAAGTGTCTCATCATAGACAACTCCCTCTATTTGTGGGACTCCTCTGGCCATAGATCTCGGTTTGTATTTCTTGACACTTCCATCAGCTGCATGCTTGATTTTATAGATCCACTTGGATGTCACCATAGAATTCCCTATTGGTATCAGAACGATGTTTGATACATCACCCTTTAATATATACTGGTATTGTTTTGTTATGGAATCTTTCCATACCTGTTCACCTGTCATTTCTCCATGACAAGAAGGCTCAGAATCAATGATGTGGCTCATGGCTAAAGAGTATCTCAAAAAATCTATTTTCTCTCTCTAGATGTGCCTTGAGAGGCTTGTATGTTTCTATGCCTCCTGCAGGGTGAGCCTAGGCAAGCTGTTTATGCCCTACTACAATATCTCTGGACATATCAACTGGAGCAACTGGATCAGCTGGAATATTGTTTGTCTCCCTCTGAACTGTAGAAGGGGGAGAAGGTATTGTCTCACTGTCAATCTTCATCTGAGATTCTCTGGATCTTTGAAAGGCTATCTCTTCTTCAAGGACAACATTTTTTCTTGTCTCAATCTGTCTCTAACCAGGGATGTAGATCTGGAATGTCTTTGAATATTCATTGTTATCCCATAAATGTATCATTTCTCCCTGAAGGGTCTAGATTGAATTTCTTCTCTTTGGGTACATGAAAATACACTGGGAAACCAAATATCCTGAAGTGTTCAATCTCAGACTTCACTCCGGTGAAGGCTTCTTCAGGCATTATGTTTTTCAAAGTTTGGTGAGGACTCTTGTTCTAAACATATACAGTTTCATTCATGCTTCTTCCCATAGGATCATAGAAATATCTTGAGCATGCATTATGGCATTGGTTGCCTCAATGATGGTTCTGTTCTTCCTAATTCTCAAATAGTTTTGAATCCCTCTGAAGTCTCAAGTATAACCATCTTCATTTGTTGCTAATCTGTCCGGAACAAGAAAACAAACAAAAGGAAACAAAACAAGAATATCTCCTAAAGGATAATAATGAGTATGTCTCTAGAATCAGAACAATTTAAGGATTGTTGTCACAACTACAACACCTACTTGTAATGTAGCAAACTTTAGAAGTGTAGGTTTACAGGCATGATAATTAAAACAATCAAACCTGGAGTCTTCACTTCCAGTGTGTTGTTCCTATGAATGCACTGAGATCCCTCTGGATCCATGACTTCAACAAAGGTTCCTTCCTCCTGAAATTTTTGTAATATTCCCCGACAAAGACCCAGTTATAATTATGAATTATAAACATGTTTGTTATGCTGGTGAGACAAGTTATAATAAGCTAGGAGGATTATGTGATGATTAGTTCAGAGAGCATAGGATACTAAGCCCAAGAGCCTGTTTTGTATATGTAATTATGCAGATCATTAATAAAAATTATACATCATTGTGTGCAGACAAACCATGAATAAAGAGTATGGGGGACTAAGATCCACTAGGATGGGTAAGGGAAGGGGGATGAGAGACTAGGAAAAGGGGATAAGCTTGAGGGATTAACCCAAGATAATATTATAATGTGTTTTCTTAGATTACTAAGGTTTGGAGAAATAAACCCAGTTATCCTAAGTTTCGTTGGGAGGAGGAATGGGTTCCAAGTGGTGAGGAACATGCTCCTAGAAAGCCAAGTGTCACCCAGAACGCATGCAGATTTATGTGGGAATTTCCACCATTGTTGGGGGTTCATGAACCATTCTGGCCATATTTCCTTAGGAGTTTACTCTCAGCATTGGGACGAGGTGAGCCATTTGTTGCCTCAATTCACTCACACACTGAATAGGCGCGCAGCTGCCCATATCTACCATTGTTGAACCCTTTACCTTCATGAACTTGTGCAAATTTATGAGTCATCCCTTAACCTTACCAGAGTTTGTTATTGTGGTTACCTGGTTGACTTAAGAGCTGGTTTGAAGAGGCAAGTTGACAGGCCTGTGGGTAAATCTCCCATGTGAGCGAGTGTGGATAGAAGAAGTAGGTTGTCAGGCCTACGAGCAACTCTCTCCAGGTGAGAGAGTCTATTGAGGAAGAGAGTTCTCTTGTGTGAGTTATCCTGTGAGAAACTCTCTCCAGGTGAGAGAGTGTGCTAAGGGAGTGATTTCTCCGAGAGGGAATCCAGTAGAAGCTACAGATATCTGATAATTCTTGATTCAACATGTTGTTGAAGCCCAAGGAAAGGGAGGTGTAGCAGACGATGGAATGTGTGATAGTGAAGGTGTACACTCCTGGGGTGGGACAAGCATGTGGGGAATGAGAGTCTGTGAGATGTGGGTGTAAGTGGCTCCTTGGAGGAATTCCTTCCTGTTGAACTGTTTGACTTCCCTGTCGATCTTTCCTATCCTAGGAATCCCTTTCCCAGTGGAGTTTAGTCCCAGCTCGGGGGTGACCCATTACTGAGAGTGATGAGAAGCGTGGTCTATGGCTGGGAGGTTCATGGAAGGTCTACACGCAATTGGTGGTCTTCTATTAAAAGATAAGTGCCACTTCTATGTTCATTTACATGTTGTGTAATTGTACATGTGATATAATTGATGAGTAATGCTTGGATATATTATATATGTTGAATGTGCAGGCTTACTGTTATTTCTGCATTAATCTGTGTATTATTAGAATATGTTTTCTATATGTGTTTATATATAGGTAGATGATAATTGTCATTTCTATGTTTATATGGATGTGTATGATGTTTCCGCAAGTATCTATGTGTGGCATATCCTAGTAGATTAAGGTTGTGGCTGTCACAGAATGGTATCATAGCATGAAAGTTTCTTTTGGTGGCATGGCCGGCCTATTGGTCTATGGTCGGGGATGTAGAAAAGATATAGTTGAATAGGTAGTGTTTCCACGCAGAGGTTTGATGGTCGGGGATGTTACAAATTGGTATCAGAGCCATGGTTTCCACACTGAGCCTGGATGGGCCATGTTAGTGGTTAACGAAACAAAGGATTCAAAGTAAATTGTTGTCGAGAGGGACAAATTATGAACCTTAGAGCATCCCTAGTTGCCATGAGAATACCTGGGACTATGTTCGGAAGATCATGAGGTATAACAAATTATGGAATGGCAACAGAGAAATAAACCACAACAACTGTTGTGTTGGGCCGCGAAGTTTGAAATTGGTCCATAGGATCTATTTGGGAGAAGAAGGATCCTTCACAACCGTCAGATCTAGGGAAAGATGCATGAGGATTAACCTCCAATACCTTTGGAACTTTGAGCTTCGACCCTTTTTTCTCTATAACACATAAACTTCTCCGAAGTCATGAAGTCTGAAGGACTTGAAGATCTGACACTCCGAAGGTTTGTGGCATTGAAGGCTTTGGAAATCCTGAAGCACGGAGTCTCGAAGCTATTTGTGGTTGTTGATTTGAATAGAGAGTGGGGACCATTGATCCCTCTCACATCAGTTGTGAACTTCGTGAGTTCGGAGTTCAAGAGATTGGCATTGTGGTGTGTTGAAAACACCCGAAGCTTGAAACTCTGAAGTGCAGAGTCAGCGCTTGTTGGTTTGGCGCTTGGTCATATCCGCGATCATATGCTATCAACATCGAAGGAAAAAGGGATAGGGCATGAAATCTTAATTGGAAGCACAGGAAGCTGAGATAAGCTCCCGAACGGTTAGGTGAGTTTGGACCTACACCAGGTGGAGTGAGAAGTCCCGAAATTCCTCGGATATCATCTGATTGGCCCCTAACTTGGCATAGGGTCCCTTAAATTATTTTGTGGGTTTTGAAAATATCCTCATTCGCTATCTCAAGCACGAGGAAGGAAACAAAAGCATGTGGATAAGGTTTTGGGGCTCAACAAGAGCCTAAGATCCAATTTGACTCCATTAAATTGATCGATCATAGGCTAGGAGATCGCGCAGCCCGAGAGGAAGAGGGGGTTTACATTAGAAGTGTACCAAGGACCTATGAAGCTTGGACAACAAGCAAGCAGAGTTTAAATCACACATTATTGAAGTAAAAGGTATGATCATAAAGCATGAATTCACTATTTTTAGTTGATTCAGGAGCTAGTCATAGCTATATAGATTCTCAGGTAGAGGAAAGATTGCAATTCCCAAGAAGTAGGCATGGGAAATCTTGGATGGTACAATTGGCTACAAGATCCAAGAGAAAAGTAAATGAGTTGGTTAAGTCAGGTCCAGTGGGCATGATTGGGCTATAGCTATAAGAGAAATTTCAACAATGCAACTGAAGAAATGTCAAATAATTCTATGCAGCTAGCAAAGGGGGCATATGTGCATCCTTACAATATGAATAGAGATTGGATATGAAAGTCAAGTTTGAGACTAGTAGTCAAAGAGAAGAGAAGGTACAAGAAAACCTCAAGTACTAAAGTATTCAGTCATGAAAGGGCTGAAAAAGTTCATTCCTGAAGAGTAACTGGATATTGAAATATTCAAAGTCTATAAGACAACATGTTTGGAACTATAATTCGTCCAAGTATGAGTTGGATTAGTTGGATCTAGGAAATAAATGAATGTGAAGGTTAATATCAACTTAGTTTGTGATTGTAAATGCAAAAGAAGCCAAGAGTGATTTGGCTAGAAAGTGCTTAGGTCAGAACTAATCATGTACAATGATTACAGTAAGAGCAAAAGAAGATTTCAGAATCTAGGATGAAGTGAAAACTATGAGAACAACAAAAAATACGATACAAAGAGAAAGAAGTTACTGAAATTGCGGTAGCAACAATTGAATTAGGTGTGGTTGAATAGCCATAAGAAGAAAAATAATTCTTTCATGTTGCAAGTGTTGCTGATGATGTTGCTACATATAGAAGGAAGCAACAAAAAGTTGAAGGTTGGTTATAAGTTTGATAAAAGAAGCATGAAAGATTCTACTACCATCAGACATTCAGGTAGCATAAAATTTATCAATGACAGTCATGCAGGTATGAGTTTTATTATTCTTATTGCATAATTGATGAACGGAATTTAGGTAAGAATTTCCTTAGCTATAGTTATTTTATAAAATCACATGATTATATTATTTGAATGCATACCACTAGATGTCGTAAAGGATGGAGGCCTGTATTTATTCAAAGATTCTTATCTTTTTGAATGCACACACTGACATAGTAGAATGTCATGTTAATTTGGTTATAGATTAATAACCAAAGAAATAAAAGATAATAACTTGTTATAGGAATGAATGTCAGTAAAGCTAGCCATCTATGAGAGTAGGACATGGTTGGATATGGAAAAGTATGGATATGGAAAGGTTATGAACCAGACAGGTACCAAAAGCGTCCTATCTTTAAATAAAACTTGGACTGCAACCTTTTTACTAACACTAATGAACACCACAAAATTATATTCTTGGTGTAGTGTTCGGGTCGAAAAGGAAGGCATCCAATTAATTGGGAAGACAATAGGAAGTGTGTGAATAATGTGTCAACACATTGGTTAGAATTCCAACTTATGGATGGTGAGATACATGACTGAGATAAAGAGCATTATTTAATTCAATGCAAGGTGCGTTGAATACGTATGCATTGAGAATTGCACTCATGCATAGTAAGTGATAGAATTGTATACTAAATGCAATTGTTGAATGTGTTTTGTAAGTACATGCATATATATTATTGCATGGAAATAATTGTTACTAACAACTGAAATGTTGTTAACTCATGAAGTTGAGGACATTTCAGGAGTTGTTAGACATTGCTATAGGAAAGTTGCAAGTCAAGTAGTCACATGAATACTGACTATAAAAAAATTTCTTGTTTAGAAAAGAATTAATGAACTTACTGATATTACTGTGAACATGCTTATGCATCGAATGATAATTCATTCTATATTAATAAAAAATTTGGGTAGTGTGATTGAATTGCTAGGTGTAGGAAATTCTAAGATCATTGCATAAGGTATTGTACATATTAAAATTGAATTATGATGTACAGTAAATAATAACAATTTGTTGGTTGTATGTAAGATGAAGCATTCCTAATATGACAACATCCAAGAAGAATTATGAAATAGGATTTCATGTTTTGGGGAAAAGTTGAATTCCCTTTTGAACTAAGTTTGAGTTCCTAAATGAATTATTTTATGTTCTCTCATGATAAATACATGTGGGTAATTCAGATGAGATGATGTTGATTAAAGTTGGAATGTTGACTACAAAGAGTAGCTCGAGGAAGATGTTGGTTGGAGACAACAGATCTTACCCTGTGGATCCCCGGTGGATCTGGGTGTGTGTACACTTCTCCTTGGGTTGCCTTGGAGAAGGATGGAGCCCTCGAGGGATAAGTTTGGAGATAGATTCCACAGTTTGAGGCCTGGATGGCACCTAGAGACCTCTGAGGGCAGTTGGAACTCCTGGAGCCACGGTGCTCTGAGACTTCCTATCTAGCCTATGCTGGAGCCCTGGAAGGACGGTGCATACTACCTTGGGTTGTACAGGCATATGGGGAATGAGAGACCATTGGTTGGAGTGCTTCTTAGGTTTGGTACCTTGTATTAGACCATGTTGATATGGATTGTGGACCGTGGCTATCTTGGGAAGCCATTGCCCAGATGGATTCATAGCCCTACTCGGGGGTGGAAGGTATTCTCAATCAAAAAATAAGTATCAATTCTCTATTCATTGTATGTTGTGTATCTTGTATACATGTTATAATGTTATTAGAATTTCCTTTATATATATTGAATGTATGTTCTAATGTTGCTTACAAATGAATAGGTGTATGAGCAGAGTGTTTATGTATTTGGATTCATAGCCCCTATTAAGATTTTATCAACAGTGATATCTAAGGTTGGGTGGAATGTTGTGGATCTACAGCCAGTCGGTGCTTTCAATGAGGTTTAATTGAAGCATGTAATAAGGAATAATGAGCTGAATGTTTTCCTGAAGCATCTCTATGGAATAGAGAAATTGAATTTCAACTGCAGTATGAACACCAGAGTGGGTGCTTGAAAGTAGAGCACTAGGTGGATAATAGGCTTCCAATAGCTAAAGCTTGGGGATTTTTGAAGAATTTTTGAATTGCATATGTATAAACAAGTTGCACTGAGGACATTGCAAAAATAAGGGGAGAGGATTGTAATATACCTAGACAGAGCCCCTGTTGTAATTATGAATTGTAAACATGTTTGTTAGGATGGTGAGATGAGTTATAATAATCTAGGAGGCTTATGTGAGGATTAGGTCAGATATCATAGGATGTTAAGTCCAAGATTGTTTTGTATATGTAATTATGTAGATCATTAATAAAAATTATACATCGCTTCATGTAGACCAACCACGAATAAAGAGTATGGGGGACTAAGCTCCACTAGGTTGGGTAAGGGAGGGGGTATGAGAGACTAGGAAAAGGGGCTAGGCTTGAGGGCTTAGTCCAAGAGAATATTATAATGTATTTCCTTATATTACTAAGGTTTGGGGAAATAAATCCAGATATCCTAAGTTCCGTTGGGAGGAGGAATGGGTTCCAAGTGGCAAGGAACATGCTCCTTGAGAGCCAAGTGTCACCCAGGACACATGCGAATTTAAGTGGGAATTTCTACTGTTATTGGGGGTTCACGAACCATTCTGGCCATCTTTCCTTAGGATTTCTCTCTCAACATTGGGATGAGGTGATCCATGATCCATCCTTTGCCCCGATTCACTCACGCACATATCAAGCACATAGTCGGCCAATTGTGCCATTGTTGAACCCTTTACCTTCGTGAATCTGTGTAAATTGATGAGTCGTCCCTTACCTTACCATATTTTGATACTGTGGTTACCTGGTTGACTTAAGAGCTGGTTTGAAGAGGCAGGTTGACAGGCCTGTGGGTAACTCTCCCAGGTGAGAGAGTGTGGATAGAAGAAGTAGGTTGTCAGGCCTGTGAGCAACTCTCTCTAGGTGAGAGAGTGTGCTAAGGAAGAGAGTTCTCCTGTGTGAGTTCTCTTTTGACCAATGCTCTCCAGGTGAGAGAGTGTGCTGAGGAAGTGAGTTCTCCTAGAGGGAGTCCAGTAGTAGCTACAGAGCTCTGAGAATTCCTGATTCATCTTGTTGTTGAAGCCCAAGGAATGGGAGGTGTAGCAGTCATTGGACTGTGTGATAGTGAAGGTGTACACTCTTGGGGTGGGACATGCATGTGGGGAATGAGATTCTGTGAGTTGTGGGCGTAAGTGGCTCCTTGGAGGAATTCCTTCTCATTGAACCGTGTGACTTCCCTGTTGACCTTGCCTAACCTAGGAATCCCTTGCCCAGTGGAGTTTAGTCCCAGCTTGGGGGTGACCCATTGCTGAGAGTGACGAGCAACATGGTCTATGGCTGAGAGGTTTGTGGAAGTTCTACATGCATTTGGTGGTCTTATATTAAAAGATAAGTGCCACTTCTATGTTCATTTACATGTTTTGTAATTGTACATGTGATATAATTGATGAGTAATGCATGGATATATTATATATGTTGTATGTGCAAGATTACTGTTATTTCCTCATTAATCTGTGTATTATTAGAATATGTCGTTTGTATGTGTTTATATATAAGTAGATGATAATTGTCATTTCTATGTTTATATGGATGTGTATGATGTTTTCACAAGTATCTTTGTGTGTCATAGCCCAATAGATTAAGGGTGTGGCTATCACATAATGGTATCAGAGAATGAAAGTTTCTTTTGGTGGTATGGTCAGTCTATTGGTCTATGATCAGGGATGTAGCAAAGATACAATTGAATAGGTAGTGTTTCCCCGTAGAGGTTTCATGGTCGGGGACTTTACAATTTCCCTCATGACAATGATACAAATAATATATACAAGTGCATACCTGAGGGTGCTGATATGATTTCTCCAATGTCACCTAGTTGATCTCTATCCTCTGAGATATTTATGAAGAAGGTAGTCACAGTGTCACCTTTTTCCATATTGTTATTTTGAAGCTGCCCCTTCAATGTAAGAGCTTGAGTAGATGATTGGATTCCTTGTCTTGATGTCATCTTCCTTCCATTCATCGATAACTGTCTCTGGTAAACCCTTTTGTATCACCCACAATCATTCTTCCTATGAAGTCTTGTCTTCTAAGAATTTGAAGTTGCTTGATCCATTAAGCTTATCTTCCATCATAGTTCTATTCATCATAATTTTGGATTCTTCACAAACCCTTGTCAACTGGGCTAGAAAACCTAACAGCTAGGATAGGCTAACACTTTTAGGTTTTTTTGGACTTATGACTGCCAAAAATAATCCTTTGAAAGATAGGAGAACACTAGTGAGCTGAACAGATCCTTCAAAGAGTTTTCAGAAACCCTAATTCTGAATTTTCTGTAGAAATTAGCGAAACGCTAGAAACCCTAGGGCCAAAAAGTCAAAATGCTTGGAATTGCAATCTGAAGCTTGTTGGATGTGTGTTGAAGGAGGTCGTATAATTCTATAGTATTTTTATCCCCAACGTCCAAGTTCCAAGTGCTGAAACCTCTCATAAAGGTAGGTCGTACGAAATTTCTAGAAATCTTAGGAGGGTCATACGGTTTTGCCGGAGAGAGAAGATGGTTGAAAATTGCTTGTGCAATGGGTTCTTCAAGACCTATTCTCTGATACCATGTTGATTTTTCAATAAACTAGGCTTAAGCGTGAATTTCATTCCATTTTTAGCATTTTACTTAAACCATAAACAATTTGTTGCAACAACCAACATCACAAGAAGAAACACCATGCACAAGTACACAAGAAGTATCCTGGGAAACCCTTCTCAACAAGGGAATACAACCCAAACATTCATTTGCTATATTATTCAAGAAAAATACATCCACCACCATAAACAACTAGCACACAAAAGGGTCATTCACAAACCCTAGAAACCTAGCACCTAGGAGAGGTGCGCACTTTTCCCAAGAACAATTGTTTGTTGAAATTTGCAAACTCACACTTGTGATATGTTTCCTGAATGGGGAATTTACCTTTACTTATATTAGACTGAAATTATCAACAGTGGTGTATATTGGCACAATAGGGCCGACCTCAATAACTCACAATATAATTAATAATTACCATATTAATTATATTTTACATTAATTATCTTTTACATTAAGGTGGGGCTGACCTGTACTCTTTACATTAAAAATAGGGTTACAAGTATGTCTGAATCTTGAAAAATATAGCAAGGGATATCATACACTCAATAGTGCTCAACCACTAGGGTCACATCCATTTTTTCTCAGCCACATGGATGTCCACATATCTATCTCATTGCGTCTCACATGAGAACCACACTCACTAGTGCTCAACCACTAGGATCATGTTCATATGTTCTCATCCATAGGCACATCCAACTCAATAGATCTTCTTTCTCACTGCATTACACATGAGAGTCATATGGAGTTTATCATCTCAACTCTATACTCAGAGGAGGCTAATACATCGTTTCATCTCTGTCTCAGAATGATGCACCTAGATAATGGTCTTTCACACGTTCACCTGTGCTCAGGCAAAGGCATGCCCAACTGAACAAATCTTCTTTCTCACTGTGTTACACATGAGAATCATCTGGAGTATCATCTCAACTCTCTGCAAGGAGGAGGTCAACATAAAGTTCCAGTTATGTCTCATATAGGAACCACACACCCAACTAAGGGGATCTTTCTCAGGTCTGTTTCCTGGAGGATGTCTCATGCAGTTGTAATGATCAACAAAATATTCATCGCAGAGATGGGAGGGTTTGGGAGTAGCCCGAGTTTTATAAAAGAAACTGAAAAATAATAAGGGCTAAATTTCTTGTGCTATGGTTCCATTCTCTTAAGATGGGATTCACATACATTCATAGAGGTTGAATTTCTTCCTCCTATGCAATTTGGAATGGTTGGTGAGGTTGAGTTCCATTTGGGGTGGCCACTTTTCACTGTAGAAGGGTCAAGTTCTTGTCAATATTCTAAGTTTTATTGCCACGGGGGATGATTTTCCTTGAAGAGAAGGTCGATCTTCTAAGTTTGGGGTCGAGTTACTGGAAGAGGGATAAAATTTACCTTGGGGGTGACCTTATGATCTGTAGGGAGTCGAATCTCCTCCCTGTTGGGGAAAATTTCCTTGCTGGGAAAATCTCTTCAAACCTGGGCCATTTTTTTGAAAGGAAAATAGACAAATCATCTTCAAGAAGGCCGAGTAATTGTTGGGAAGAATGGGTCTGAGGAAGATATCATCATAACATTTTTTGTTGGTGGGGTTTAGGTGTTTCTATAGCCACAACCATTTTGTTTTTCATTTTAGCCAGCTTGTCATCAAAAGACCATTGTTGTACAAGACTTATTTCTCAGCAAAAACATAAAAAAAAAATACAACCAACAACCATCCCAAACAAGATGACAACAGTAAGGGTTTATTTGATTGGGTGATTGAGGGAGTCTACATGGTGTTTGACATGATCTTTCCGAAAAAATAATTTACATTTAGTTGATGAGATAGTTATTACAGTAGTGAGATAGTCCACTCCACCATCATTGTATCTCAAGCATAAATATAAAAAATGGGTACATATTAAATCTATGCAATCCACCCAATACACTTCAAGAATTCATCTAAAGATACTATAGCAGTAAACTAGGTAGTTAGATGGTGAAAAGTAACCTACAACCTAAGTGTTTGATGAAATTCATCACTCAGGAAACACTCCTAAATTGCTACAACAGAAGGGAAATTTGGACAACATTAGTCGGGGATATTGTTTTCGTTAAGTGACCAAGACTTATACCCTTCAATTCTAGCGATGCAGTGGCTTAAGAAGATAAGGGCCAATTAGGAACTCATGGCTAAATTTTTGAGGGAGATAGAAGCAATTAAATGCATGCCTTGCTATCGGGAGTATCTAGAATTGGGTGAGGAGATCTATGCACCATTTCCCTTTAAATGTTATTACACCCTCAAGTACAGAAGTTGGCCCAAGGATTTGGATGAGGATTCCTTTAAAGGCATAGGGAAGAAATTGAAGAGAGATGAGCATGAAGGACAAGTGGAGGATCATGCATCTAGCCATGCTGCAGATGTGTTCATAGAGGAAGACCAAACAACGACCTATGATATATACCATCCCACAAATTGACTTGATCCTAGGTATCATTAGGGAAAATCTACCTCGCCATATAGAATAAGGCTCAACAACTCCTCTCACAACATCCCCCCAATGATGTAGCCCAATCGTTAACATGACCATGTCGATCATCCTCATCATTTGAAGTAGTTTATCAATCCTATGAATGCCAGGATTCCACCACCAAATTGGAATTCCATGACTCCCAATGCTTGCTGAAATCTCTATGAACCAATCCAGTATAGTCAATATCTCCTCTTGTGCACTCTGTGCACTGATCACATGGTCCAAATGAAATACCTTTGTCTTGACCACAATTCCTCCAGTCTCACCCAAATGGATCAATTAATCCTCACATGTCTTGTTGTATACCATGAGGGAATCAAATAACAACAATAGCTACCTTTTCCACTGCCTGGAAGACTGGAAAGTGACCAGGGCATTGGTCAACCCCAAGGGCATGACCAAGAAATCACAATGAAGTCTGGAATTAGACCTGTGACTATCATGTTCCCTAGCCTTCATCTGATGATATCCCAAATGGAGATCAATCATCGAGGGATATGTTTCTTCCTAAGGCTCACTAATCCTAGGTAACCTCAACTCAATGGTATTCTTGAGGACTCTGTCAGGAGGTATCCCTCGAAGAAACGCTCCAAAAATCCACTATACACCAATGTGTGCCAATGAATACCCCTGCATATTGTTGCCTATCACTGAATCGACTTGTACCATAGTGTATCCTATAGGTGCTAATGTATCCACCACTCTACCAATATCGCTTGAACCTTTATCCCAGAGCATGCCCATGTCTATCATGTACCTTCCCACCCAATCCAGGTATGTATATATTTCCTTGCGGGTTGTTCCACAAGGAATTTTCTCAACTAGATCCTTCGTAGCTAAGCCTTGAGCATTTAGTGGTATCTCCAAAAGAAATGAATCATGATCTCCCCAATGAAAATCGAGAGCACCGTCAAAACCCTTTGTGTCATACCTCTCCTCAAGCACTTGCAACTTTGAATGCTCCTCATGTGGGATCGTGACAAGTGGCTCCTCCCTCAAATCATGGGTGCCACTCATGCCCACATG
The DNA here is from genome assembly GCA_032191745.1 of Picea mariana. Classification (NCBI taxonomy): domain Eukaryota; kingdom Viridiplantae; phylum Streptophyta; class Pinopsida; order Pinales; family Pinaceae; genus Picea; species Picea mariana. The sequence continues at coordinate 66,815 of JASDQU010818178.1, forward strand.
TGTCATGGTTTTCAAAGATGATTGATTATCTACTATTATCAATGATGAAGAGAGTTCCAAACTCAACTGATAACCAAAGCTCCTCAACCTCCCTTTTCTTGTCCTCAGTGAACTTGAGAGAAACATCCCTATCCATGAACAACTGCAAGTAAACATATTTAATCTGCTCTAGTGCTTCTTTGATGATGTGTAATTGAGTACTAGTGACTCCACCTGCAACTCCCTTTTGTCTCTCCTCCAATTGGGTTTTCCACATAATGTCTTCAATAAACTTATGAGCACCATCTTCCCTTGTCAACCCCTGGACAACTTGCTCCTCTTTGACCAATAATCGGTTCTCCAAATCACACAATGTTATTTCATCAACATGGCATGGGTTGTCACACAAGGAACCAAATGACCCACTAGATGATACCGTGCATTGATGGGACTCATGTGGACTATCATACTCATACAAGATTTCATCAACCAATTCAACCCCTTCATTGTCATCTTCCACGTATATCTCTGGTACAATCATGTATGCATCAACATACTTATCATAAATAGAATAAGGTACTAAATCCTCATCATGCATAATTCTATCAGGCTTGAACCACCCTCATCATAAGCATCATTCATAGGGAAATGTGTTGAATACTCAACATTGGTTGATTGGAACATTTCCTCCTAGTCTTCATAAGTAGGACAAGATGTTTCACCCTCATCTTTTGCTGATTTGAAAAATTCATCATGGGTATACCCATCCAACACACAAGTGTCATCGGCCTCATCGATTAGCTCTGATGGTGTACAATATCGACAAACTTTAAATAATAGATAGACTTTCCACTCATTTTAAGGTATTTGATTTGAGATTTGTGTAATTGAATTTGACCTTACAAATTCATCGAACTCTTTGAAATGATGCATTCTATACCAAAATTAAGATTCGCCCATTAAGGATTTGTCCATCATAATTGCAAATATTGCACCAAAAATGTCCTTACAACTTAGGTATGTTAAGATGATGTTGTAACGTGGATAAAGATGATTATAAAAAAGCTCCTCTACAATCCAGTTTGAATTGGCCAATAATATTACCATTATCATTATAGACTGAATAAATCTCGATATGTTACGACAGGATAAATGGGGGAAGTGTTGGCTTCAAATCAACGTTATTATGATATTTACAAGCTTATGGGTAAATTCAAATGGTCTTTCATGCCAAAGTACTATTGCACCAAACAAGAATAACTGAATGGTGGTCGGGAAAAAGAGAATATGCACCTCAACTTCTGTCTCTCTCAGTTGTACTCTTCTTTGCCATGCTATTTATCCTATAGAGTATCGAGCTCTATATTCCTCTGTTTCAGCAATTCATTCCCAACCAGTGCAGAGTAGAGCAGATGGAGTTTTGAAGGCTCGGAGGCAGCAAAGTGTAGACCAATTTATCGAAGATGGCGAGGTTTGTAGGCATCTTGTTCTGGGATCCACGGATCCGGAGTCAGTCCACACAATTCCATCTCAGGGATTTGAAATCTCGTGTAAGCTTTTTAAACAAATTTATGTGTTTTTTTTTATGGGCAGTCAATGGTAACGGTTTCAAATCTAATGGATTCATTCATTTTCACAAGCACACACGCAGACAGACCCTAATGGATGAGCTTTGGCTTTGTATGGTTTATCCCAAATGGATATTTAAAATCTATTGATTCGAAAATAAGGAGAAACTAAAACCGTGTTTCTTGTTCTGCAATCTAGAAATGCGAGATTTTGCAGAGAAAAAATTCTCTGAGAGGATTTGCTCCCAGAAAAATGAATGGATCTCGTATATAATCATATCAATTGCATAATCAATCATGTTGAAGTGTTTCCCTGATCATCTTAACTTTATCTATGTGCATTTTATCTGGTTATGCTATTGTTGGTTCTACTACTGGATCAAG
>JASDQU010818180.1:0-11841 GCA_032191745.1 Picea mariana
GATCTGGCGATTGTCGGAGGAGAAGGATACGCTGAGCACGTCCTTTCCTTTCATTTCTTCTGTGTTGTAAATCAATAAAATGACGACCAATGCTCTGGTCATCCGCGACACCCTGAAGGGGGTTTCTCGAAGAAAGAGGCACGCAAAAGGATCACGAAGTTATCGAGATCGAGAAATTAGGGTTTTTGAGAGACTAGGGTTTACATGTGCGAGAGGGCAGCGCGAGAGGAATGACAAACGCTCATTGTCCACATATTAATGCACACAAATCGATCACAGGAATGTAATGCAGAGGAACTAGCAGGCAGGGGGCGTTTTCTGCTCGCGAGGGGAAAGGACACGCCAAGGGAACAAATCTTGGAGTTAACTTGGTTTTATGCCAGGTAGAACTATAACTCCACATTTCATTATTTCACAAATGATTGAGTGTAGGTCTTCTTCAACAGGGTTACTCTTCCTATCACCGAACACTCTCCATCCACATTCTCACATTTCTATATTCATCAATCCCACATGCATCAAAATCAGAATTTGCTTTGATACCACTGTTAAATTCAAAATGAAGAAAATAGCAGAAATGTAATGGAAATAATAGAAGCAATCAAGAAATCATGATGAACGAAGATAACTAAACAATGGCAGAAAATGCATACTCTATTCATCAATGCTTCTGTAAATAATCATGTACTTAGATGTATATATATAATACAAAAGACCATAACTATCATATAACTGTATAACAGTTAAATTAACTTAACTAACCAACTAACTTATGATTAATGTTTTAACAAAACCCTCGCTGATTAGATACTCACCCAATCCAGGTGAACTCACTCAATCCACCTCAATGCCAATGAAGTTCTCCCTTACAGCTTCTACACGTCCTCCAACATACACTCTGGACGTGACATATTGGCACCACACTGGATATAGGCATAGCCCTGCTATCCGGGCCCTTAATTCCCATGTAGTATAGCTCAAACTGTCGCACCAATGACTTCACCCAGTCCAAGGTTATGGCCGAGACGTCATCGCCATGCTGCTCACCATTGGATATTGCAGGCCGCTCTTCCTTAATGGTTGGTTTTTACTCCTTACAACCTGATAACCGTCAATTTTCTACTAACCAAATAGTGGGAGAACCCTCGATCCTTTTAGACATTTGCATATCAAACATATAAATTGAAATAGCTCTCCTCCCCTTTTTTAACAACTCATGCACAATAAAATGTTTGCAAAATTAATACCAAATGGCTTTAATACTATTTCTATTCATTGTTTTTCTCTTACATGATTCTTTATTTCTTTTCCATTTATGCACACTTTGCTACTTATAAGCACAGTGAAAAAAAAACTAACTCAATTGCTTCTTTGCATGATCAATACTACTATGGACTCTATATTGTAGTACTTTGATATGTTTTTGAAATTGTTTACTTTGATATGTTTTTGATACTCAAATTGTATTACTTTGATATGTTTGGACTTGTAGTATATTGATATGTTTTTGAAATTGTGTATTTTGATATGTTTTTGATACTTTGGACTCTAAATTATGTTACTTTGATATTTTTTGAAATTATGTATTTGATATGTTTTTAAAATTGTGATTGGTGCTTAAGCAATTTTAAGATCAAAGCTAAGCTAAAGATTAAATTTGTTTATAAGATTTTTTTGTTTGTAGAACAAGAGATTCTAATAAATGTATTTTGAATTTAAAGTAGTAATTGTGATTGGCGCGTAAGAAATTTTAAATTTTAAGATCATGATCAAGCTAGACATTAAATTGGTGTATACGATCTCTTTGTTTGTAGAACAAGAGATTCTGATAAATGCATTTTAAATCTAAAGTAGCAAGGGATTGATCCAATCTCACTCATTCAACTTTCATTTTACACTAAGTTTAACTTTAATGACTGGTAAGTTGTAAAACAGTGTTGTGAAAGATGAAACACAATCCACGGATTGACTGATGAAAGCACCCAAAAGTAATGTAATAAAATCTTCAGCTAATTTGCAAAAATATTAAATAAAACGATGTTAAAGTTGTGCCTTTGGCACATCCGTGCAACACAAATCAACGTTGTTTGATGGTCGTAATATCTGCTAAGGTGTTGTTTGGTCGTTGTAATATCGTCAACATAACTTTGAAAAGTTGTTGTTCGGTCGTTGTAATATCGTCAACATAACTTTGAAAGCGATTTTGTACCCTCTAATCCTACTTTGAATATGACAACTTCATTGATGTTGAAGTCAAATGTGTAGTCATGAATATATGTCTTAGTGCACAAGTTTGGTGAGATTCTATGAATAAACAATATGTCTTAGTAACATGTTTGATGTGAATACCACAACAAATTATGCATAGATTTTGGAGAGGCCATTGAAATTTACAGGAAGCAATGCATTAAAAATATATATATTATTCACCCAAAAATTTTGGAGAGGCCATTGAAATTTAGAGCAGCCATGCATTAAAAAAGAGATATTGTTCACCAAGAGATATTGTTCACCAAAAATATTATAAAGGGAAATCTCCAATGATAAATTATGAATAACATATGTATTAAGAACAATGAAAATGGACCATCCTAAAAAAATATATTATTCACCCAAAATTTTTGGAGAGGCCATTGAAATTTAGAGCAGTCATGCATTAAAAAAGAGATATTGTTTGGGAAATCTCCAATGATACATTACGAATAACATATGTATTAAGAACAATGAGAATGGACCATCGTTTTTGGTATTGGATCATTCATTATGAACAATTATGTAATAAGAATAATTGCACTTGGTATTAAATCATTCACTATATGAACAATTATGTAATAAGAATAATTGCATATCATTTTTTAAAGTAGTGGATCATTATTGGATTATCTATTTTAATATTATAAATATAATATTAATATATTTAATTTTATATAATAATAATTTTAGGGGAAATTTGATTATTAAAGTTTAAGGAGTATATATATCTTATTTTTTGGGGATTTAAATTTGAATTTATAATTTTCAAGGAAGAAACACATACTCTTAACCACTAAGTCCAATCAAGTTATACATAAGAACAATTACATCATATTTGAATTATTAATTATATATATATATATATATATATATATACAATTATATCAAAGTTGAATGATTGGATTAATCATAAAATTATTTAATCTAAAAAAATTAGAAATATGTCTAAATTATAAAATTTGAGAATATTAAAATAATTAGTAAATTGATAGAAGTGAGAATTTTGTAATAAAGAATATATAGAATTTTATGAGTTAATCCAAATTTAGAGTACAGTATGCGTTAAAAAAAACCACCATCAACTAAAGCATTATGAATATTAATATATTTAATGATAGTTTGTGAATAACAATATAGTAATGAGAACGAGACTTCAACGGATTTTTTTATTGTATAAGAATAAAAATATCTAAATTGTGAAGTGCGTGCAACATACATGAGAGTTAAGTTACAGTGCGTGCAACATTTACTATAATATATATTGCATATACATCTAACGACACATACATTGCAACAAACTATAATAAATGAATTACAACTTGATTCATATTGATCACCTACAAAATTACATGAATAAAAGTATATCAATTCTAACCATTGGGAAACCAATTCATTAAATACTTCAAATTTCTCAAGTTCCACAATTTGGATATTTATATTCTTATACATTAAAAAAATCCAATATATAAAAATGGTGAAGTCTCGTTCTCATTACTATATTGTTATTCAAAAACTATCATTAAATATATTAATATTCATAATGCTTTGGTTGATGGTGGTTTTTTAATATATAGTGTACTCTAAATTTGGATTTACTCACAAAATTATATATATTCTTAATTATGTTGATCTTATCCGATTAGTGGGATGAGTATCCTTCAATCTCAATATCCACTATTGTAACAATTCTGGGAAATAACAGAAAAATGCCTCATGAAAATTAGTAAACACATACCTTTGTAAATATTGGCATGGTGTATACCTGGAACTTCTATTATCTTTTTGCGCAAACTCGACTTGCTTTGTCTCCAACCATCTTTCAATCTTCTTCTTAGTCGGATTCCATGGCCTAAACATCCCCTTCTACCACTGCATTCTCTTCACTGTCATTCTCATCAAATCCCTTCCAGGCTCTTCTTTTGAGTTCCAGGTGACAACAAAACCATTTGTTGGATTCTTGGGATGGCTCGAGTTCTACCTTTAGGTTCCCAACAAAACCCTACAAACCATCGATCCTTCTAGAGACCAGAAGGAAACGTTTCGCAAAGAGTGCACAACACAGTCTCACTCAAGATGGCTTATGGGTGACTGCAGGACCCAAATGTTTGCATTCATGGAAGGGATGGTTGATCCAGGTGGATATCGGTGGCCACCCACCTTTTCCAACTGGCTCAAAACAGTTTTCTGACAATTTTGGTTATTTACTATTTTTAGCAGTTTTTAACTTTCGAGGCCATTTTGAGGGCCTAAATGAAGGTTTTTTGGGATTGATATTCTCAAAGATAGTCGAAGGATTTGATTGAGCCCCCTAAATGAATCTCCTTGACGGTAATTTTCCAGCGAGCTATTGTGCGCCCCAAATGGAGATCGTATTCCAAAGTTACTCCCTCGGGAAGTTGATACACCAAACTACCCAAAACAGGGTCCACAAAATTGTTGGCTTTTCATCTTCCAGGGTTAGGGTTTTGGATTTTATTTATGATAAAAAGGCCTTTGGAGCCTCATTGTAAAATTATCTTCTTGCGAATGCAAGTAGCCTTCACATCTCTTCTTAGAGATAAGTTGCCACCATTCTAACGAGTCTTTCACTATGTATTTTTACAGTCTTTGTACATTTTCGCTGATTAATAGAAAATTGTGTATTACTGTATATATGTGTTTATGGTTGCATATTTGATACATTTTTGTTATATTATTGGATATATACGACATCTCTGTGCATTTCTTTATTTTTATCTCCACTCTCATTTCGTGCCGAAAATAATCTAGATCAATGGTATCAGAGTAGGCTGCTCTTGATCGTTTTTCAGTGCATGTCCTCGACGCGGTCCGAGTATAGAAAGTTGGGTCTTGAGCTTGTCTATCTTGAGGAAAACCTCTCTCGCACACCCAATAAACCCTCAATAGTGGAAGAAAAGAAAAACAACAGAGCAGACGATTCTATCATTATGTTGCTTGAGCAAGCTCTCATGCGACAGAGGGATGAAATGATGGAGAATTTTTCCCACATCCTTCAACGTCTGTCGATAGCATCAGGCACATATTCATCAAGCGGCCACTTTGGAGGCACCTCTCCTTTTAAGGTACAAGTCAATTTTGATATCCCTATATTTGAAGGTCGAATAGATGCGAATGCCCTAGATAAATGGTTAAATCTGTTAGAAGGTTATTTCTCTGTTCACAATTTTTCTGACAGAGAAAATATCACTTTCTCACTCCTTAAATCTCTCCCCCATGTCAAACATTGGTGGGAAAMTTRCTGGGAGCAAATTTCCACAGAGGAGTTAGGAATATATGTGGTCGAGCCCACTTGGKATTTGTTTGTGGATGCGGTAAAGGAACAATATTACCCCGTTGGAAACTATGAGGACCAATACATGAGATGGACCACACTGCAGTAAGAGAGGGGCCAAGTAATTACAGAGTTCACAAATGCCTTCCATACCTTGCGCACCAAGCTGGGTATCCAATACTCTAAGCGACATCTGGTTCTGGAATATCGCGGGGCTCTACACAGAAACATCCAAACTAAAATGGATTTTATGGACATCTCATCACTCGGTGCTGCTTATCAATATGTTGTTAAAATCGAGCAGAAATTTAAGCACCAGAACAAATGGGAGTTTGGGTTTGCAAATCTGCAACAACCAAAGTATGACAAAGACGGCCCTAAAAAACAGTCTCTCGAAAACTAGTCCAAGCCACAAGAAAAGAAGGGGCACGTGAAGACAAAGAAGGACACCGGAAAATGGTGCAATTTCCACAAAATCCCCTGGACCAACATCGATGAATGTCGTTCAAAATAGTCATTGGTGTCTAAGATCAAAGACAAGGAGCCGAACCCTGATTTGGAATTTGTTTATGAAAATTCTGGTAAAAGACAGATCATTGACGCAGACCCCACTGTTATTGTCGTGATCGCAATAATTCAACTAGAAGAACCAACAGATCTTGAACAGGGGGAGCGCCTTTTTCATTCACAGATGTGGGTAAAGGGGACCCCGCTGCATTTTATTGTTGATAGCGAAAGCCAGAAGAACCTCATCTCAACAGAGGTCGTCAAACAGTTAGGATTGTCGACAACACCACACCTGCAGCCATACAACATCGGGTGGCTTCGCCAAGGAAAAGATATTTGTGTTAGTCAGCAGTGTCGATTGTCATACGACATCCGGCCCTTCAAGGATGAGGTATTATGTGATGTTGCTCCATTGGATGTTTTTTATATTCTCTTGGGCCAACCATATATGTGGAAGCGCCATGTTGTTTATGAGTCTCAACCCCGTAGTGTCATTGTTACTTTGGGGGGTCATCTCTACAGAATACTAGAGGTAGTTCCAACTAATGTCCCACCTAAATAGTGTCACAAGGTAGTATCTCATACTACAAAATTCAGCTTCTTCACAATCTGTTCAAAAGGTGAATAGAAGGATACTGCAACCACTACAACCTCGGCCCAAGCACCTTCTATCCAACAGAAGCAGGTCAATAAGATTGCAGCAAAGTGTAAAGGTTCCTTCTATACACAAGCATCTCATGTATCCAGACTAGTTAAAAAGGTCCAACCCTTCCAACCACATGTTCGTGACAACCTTCAACAAGCTAAGCAACACAACTTCTCCAACAAGGCAAGCAACTCATCAAGATGCAGATTCAACAAACGATTTTCCCTCTCCCCCGGGCACTCAACGCAATGGAGACAATTAATTCCTAAGGAGGGAGGATTGATCTAGGTGGATATTGGTGGCCACCCACCTTTTCCAACTAGCTCAAAACAATTTTCTGGCAATTTTGGTAATTTACTATTTTTCGCAGTTTTTAACTTCTGGGGCCATTTTGAGGGCCTAAATGAAGGTTTTTTGGGATCGAGATTCTTAATGATAACTGATGGCTCTAATTGATCCCCCTAAATGAATCTCATCGACGATACCTTTCCAACGAGCTATTGTGCGCCCCAAATGGAGATCGTATGCCAAAGTTATGCCCCCAGGAAGTTGATACACCAAACTACCCAAAACGGGGTCCACAAAACTGTTGGATTTTCATCTTCCGGGGTTAGGGTTTTGGATTTTATTTATGATAAAAAATCCTTTGGAGCCTCATTGTAAATTTATCTTCTTGTGAATGCGAGTAGTCGTCACATCTCTTCTCAGATATAAGCTGCCACCATTCTAGCGAGTCTTTCACTCTGTATTTTTACAGTCTTTGTACATTTTCGCTCATTAATAGAAAATTGTGAATTACTGTATCTATGTGTTTATGGTTTCATCTCTGATACATTTATGTTATATTATTGGATATATGTGATATCTCTATGCATTTCTTTATTTTATCTTCGCTCTCATTTCGTGCCGAAAATAATCCGAATCAATGGTGCTCATGGGGATGTTATGCATGTATGTCTACTTCAACATTCATCATATCATCATTCAGATCTACCATTAAACTAACCATTCATATTAATTCTATAGTAAATAACTAGTGCATGCTGTAATTTAACCTTAACAGATTCATTTATTTATCCATTCATTCATCATAATAAGCATTGCAACACATAAAAGGAACCATTCCACACAATAACACAATATTTTACCGTGGTTCACCCCCTGGGCTATGTCCATAAATATTTGGCTTCTTTATTATTCATCTTCAAGTCTTTGCATTGTGTGCATTACATCAAAAGTATGGTGAGACTGACTAGTGTCGCACCAAGCTCCACAACTTGCGACCCGACCCTTAATTACACTCCATAAGTCTCCAAAACGGACTCAATACGAGCTCCACAGATCTCAACCAAAAACAAGTACAACGACTCAAAACTCAAAAGGTTCTCATTGATTCTTCTAACCATACCCAAAAACATCCTCTCTATCTACCTCATACATCATATTTATACTACAAAAAGTGGGTAAAACCCCTTACAAGAAGGACCCAAAACCCTAACCCTAAGTGGATTAGGCTTGTCCACATAGTAACGTCCTTCACGCGACTGGTCCTCGATCCAACCATTCCTTTATTTGAATCTTCTCTTCCTCATGCTACTTTTCCTTGGTTCCTAGTGCACTCCTTTCCTTGCCTTCATGACGTGCTGCTTTTCCTTCTTTCCTAGCGCGTTGCTTTTCCTTCTTTTCCGTCACACGCTCCATCTGTCCTCCAAAACTGTTGCTCATTTACCCAAAATAGCTTGCTCCAACAGGCCCCCAACACTTACATGTGGCTTGTCCCAATCCACTTAGGCAATGTTTTCCTCTTGCACTGACTTCTTCAGCACCTGAAATATGTCTGCCAATTCTTGTAGTTGTGCTTTTTCCTGCGCACTCTTTTTTTCACTCTTTTCTACTAACTGTGTTGTTATGTGCTCCTTTAGAACTTATACACTCTCCAAGTGTAGCTTCTCTATCCTACCCTTTTCTACTTCCAAATCTATGATCATCGTTTTTCCCCTTCCTGCAATGGCTCCAACTGAGCCTTCCTTAATTGTTTCTCGATCTGGATTGTATTCAACTATGTATGCAAGTTCTTCATCTCCTACACACTCTTCATCCTATCTAATATCATCGTGTTTTTATGTCCGTTCTTCAAGTCATGGACCGTAGTTTTTATTTTTTCCTCCTTTTGGTCTAATTCTTGAATCTTTTCATCTTCCTACAGTTATGTCCACATATGTGTTGTACTGTTGTACAATTATGCCATTCTTTTAATCTCCCCTTCAATATTTTTTGTGTATTCTACAACCTATTGTTCCCTTTGTGCTTTGATCTCTGATGGAGTGTTAGGGATCAACTTCTCTGTCAGGTATGTGATTTCATGTTTGTAGCCTTCCATAGCCCGTGTTATCTTTTTTATCTTCTCTTTGCTTGTGCGTTGTCTAGAATACTCTTAAAGACTTCCTCAATCCTTTTTTCTACTTTCTCTCCGCTTTGTTTTTCTTCATCCCTCTCATGATGCACTTGGTTGAGTGTTATCTGCAGTATCTCCCTTACTTCCCTGGTTGTTTCTAAGTTCGTCACATTTGTCACAGCCCATGATTGAACTTCATTCGCAACATTAATCTAAAGCTTGTATAATTCCTTCTTTGGAATTTTGGACAACACCAACTCCAGTTGCTATATATCCTTCAAGGGTTTATGCGTCATGTCCTCATCTATTTGTAGCATGCCTTGGTTAATTTGTAAAGTCTCACTTCCCATTATTGTTGTATGTAYTGACTCCTTTTCTTCATGGGTCTGCTCATGTTGCTCTGTACCTTTTTGTTGTGCTACACGGATTTGTAGGCTTTCCAAAACTTCTTTAACTTCCATCATSTTTTTCATCAATTCTTCTCTTTGTGAATCTGTGACATGTAGGGCTTCTTCTCCTCGATCTTGCACTTTTTCTSCCACCAATTCTRCGTCATCCTTCGTTATTGTGAGTTGAGGGGTCTTCTTTTGCACCTTCATTTTCTTGTGTTGTTCTTGTGTCTGCATCACTGATTTTCTCTTTAGTGTTGTCTATGTTTGTGCAGGGTTCTTTGCCTCTGGTAGGTCTCCACTTCCTTCCTCCTGGCTAGGATGTTATCATTTTTCTTATCTTCCTTGTTTTTTTCTTCTGCACACTCAGTTTCCAATGATAAGGCTCTAGGTATTGTTTCCTTCTTCCTATTCTTCTTTACTGTCGTCACACTTTTTGTTGGTTGAGTGCGTTGTGATGCTTTTCTGGTATTTGTTGTTGGACTACTTGATTTCTGCGACATGCCAACTTCTCCTTGTTATTTACCCTTTTTTCCTTTCTTATCATCCATTACTGCATGTTCAACCATTTCTTCTTGGGATCTATCCTTTCTTGTATCCATACATTGTGCCTTGATACCTGAAAATTTTCTATGTCCTTGTGTTCCTCCACCACTTCTGGTGGTATCCTCCATGTCTTAGCTACCTTTTCCTTTATTTCATCAAAATACATCGCAAATATACTAGAGTTGGCCTTCATTTTATTTGTGGTTGAAGTGTGCCACAATGTTACATATTGTGTTGTGCGACACTTTCCTATCCTTTGACAAAATGAATTGTATTTGGGGTGTCTCCATCCTACCAATGCTACAAGTATGATCAACCACGAATAATGGAACTATGTGCCTAAGTCTTGTGCATCCTTGCAATCATCCAAAAATAAATTCAATAAGTATGGACTCCAGCTAAGTAAAGTCCCCTTCGCCCATTGCATGGTTGTTGCTATCACTCTTGTTGGTGTTTCTTCCTTGCGACACTTCCTTAACAATTTGCAGGCCATTAACTTTGTTTCCAGTCTTGTCATAGGTTCCTTGATCCTGTTGATTATAATTCTCCAGGACCCTCGCACTATTCCATATGTCTTCTTCATTTCCTCTATCAAGGCCTTCTCCTTAGTTTTATCATCCAAATATTTCTCAGGCTTCTCTCCATCAGTTGGTAGACCCATGATTGTTGCAATCATATCAACATCGATTAATACCAACCTATCCATCCACATGATACCCCCATGTACTAATTCCAACAATTGTTTGACAAAGTTATTCACATCCTTGCCTCATCCAAAATGAAGGATTTCCAATAGGTTCATTATGCATGTGTTGTACAACCCCATAATCTACTGCTTTGTTTCTAATATTGAGACTCCGACCATACTTATCCCTTTGCTTTCCATATATACCTGTGGCTCAAATTCAGGGAATTTATCTATGTTTGCTACGCCATAGTCTGTGTACCTCAGTCTTTCTACACATCCTAAAATGTTAGGAAGGATTGTCACTCCTTTTGGTATGTGTGGTAGTGCTATAGTGACTTTGGCCTTTTTTCACAATGACCTCTGCAATGACTATTTCCCCTCTGTCTTTTCTGTCATGGTGGATGACTATGCTTCCCGGCGTGCATCCTCTTCTTCTTCTGCATCTGAATCTAGTTCACATGTATCTGGTTCGCCTGTAACATCTTCCACTTGCACCTATTCTTTTGTTTTCTATATTGTCTCTACGACAGGTTTCTATACTGGTTCGGCCTCTGCCCTAGGCTCATTTGACTCTGTTCTTTCTTCATCTGCCATGTTTTTCTGTTGCGACACTTCCAAACCCAACTATTGTGTAGGATTTTTTGCTTCAATGGGTTTTTTTTCTTCAACCGTCGAATCCACATCCATTGTTTCTGTTGTTGGTTCTTGCTCTTCTACAATTGTTGGACTTGTTATCCCCGATATCTAGGGATAACTAGGAGATCATGTCTCGAGGCCCACATGATCCCAAACATGGAGTACGAGAGCAGATTGACTTGAGCATGGCCCTTGAGGGCCCATCTTTTCTTCTTCTCAGCCAGACTTGTCCTATCAGCAGTACCAGCCTCCATCACTACCGGGCATGGTCCTGCACATCAAAGACTACCCCCTTCAGGGGCTCATCAGTCCTAGACATCATAGCAATGTAAATCACATCTCATCATTAAAATTATCAAATATATGCGTAACATCCCTAACAAATCTTCTAAGAGCTCAAAGACATTACACAGACCCACTATACAAAGCTAAGGAAACCAAAAGGGCAACCTATTGGGCTAATACCCACAAGAAATGGAAAGTTTCCTC
>JASDQU010818181.1:17423-31092 GCA_032191745.1 Picea mariana
TAAACTTTCCTCCTCAGACTGTTGCATTTTAAATATGTCATTCCTAGCATCTCTAGGTCTGAAATAATCCTGATATTTTTGGAGGAAATTTTCCTTCATCCCATCCCAAGAAAATATTGTGTGCTCTCCTAGGCTCATAAACCATATTAATGCCGAGTCTTTAAGTGTGGATGGAAAGAGTTTTAGTTTGTGTGCATTATCAGTGTAAGTATAACTCCTACACAGTATATCAAATTCAAACAAAAATGAATCAGAATCTTCTGTTGACATATCATGGAAGTGAGGTAGTGATTATAGTGGGATATTATTCATAGAAACATCTCTCATAATGTCTAATATTGGGAATCCAAATGTCTTTGTTTCATTGTTTTCATTCCCCTCCTCATCTACCATATCTCCAAATAGAACGCTATAGGATGCAGGTGATGGTTCCCCACTAAGTGATGGTTCAAACACTAGGACGGTTGGGATATCCAATTGTTACAATACTTTGTTTGTTTCTCCAATGGTATATTCAGTCTCTTCTACCACTACCTCTGTCTCTTTTCTATCTCTTCCTTTTGATTGGGTCGTCAGTGCTTCCCTTCCTTCTTGCTGTAATATGTTTTCAATCTGAACAATAGCTTCAGATTTAGGACCTTTGGTTGTAGTTTCAGTTACTTCCTTTGAACTCTCCGCTCTGAGTATTTTTCCAACATAAACATTAGTTGAGTTAGTATGGGGGGTTTACTTGATTTTTCTATAACTTTGGGGGGTTTTCTTGAATTTTCTGCAATTTTGTATGCAATAAATATACCTTTTCTATCTCTATGTGTATGCATAAAAAGAAGATCTAAATACTAACTCAACAAAAAATTTAACTATTGAAGGTAAGAGGACAACCTAACTTTGGAGCAACCCCTCTAAAGTGGATGCCTGGGCTCTTCCCTCATCTCTTATCATCTTCTCCCCGCCCTTAGGTCGTCCTTAAAACCACTCCAAAACCATAAAACCAATCTAATGAAAACAATACCTATTACCATTTACAACTCCACGACAACGATGCCAAACTGTTGGTGCAATTATATGTTCAATATATTGCAATCATTTAATATGTCAATCTGGTTTCGTAATCACTAGAGTTGATGTACTATGTGTACCGATAAAAGATAATTGCCTATGTATGTTGAGTATAGTCTATGTAATAAAATACTTTCAAAACAAAATACTTTGTTTTCATACCTTTCAAATAACACTCCCCACACAATTCAAAATTCATAAAGCAAAACTTATCAACAAGCACACAATCTAGAGTTATTGCTCAGGTGATGGATCTGGTCATTGTTGGCTCATGAAATGTAAAGATGAGTTGTGATTCTATCTCTTGTATCAACTACATAAACAACAATTAACACTCTTCATTCTTTTAAAAGGAAACTTAATCAAGCTTAAAAGAATTACCAGGTAGGATAAAACACTCCATTATAAGTGCATGTATGGTGAGAGATGGAGGTATTGATTGTGCTTGTATTTACAAGGTGTAATCTAATCAATTATGGAAGATAAATCTAAGTATAGTGGAATTATCCATTACAGGCTCATGTATGGTGAAAGATGGAGATCCAACTGTCCTTAGACTTGCATAATGAAAAACAAACACTACAACATTTAGTCTAGACAAAATACTAAAGCATTTAAATTGAATGATTGTTCTCCTATACTCACACAAGGATGAAAAATAATTAATCATAAATCGTTACACTCAAAGATATCACATTACTCACACAACTCTCACTTACTCAACATTACCACATATCCATATGAAATTATATTAAATGTATCACTGAAACATGACATGGATGAAATTAGATGTTGTAATCAAACATAAAATTACTATGTCCACACACACCGAAAACTAGAATCATATTTACAATTAATTACGAAGAGACTTACMTTGATTAGGTCGKTTAACCCTTTCTGTACCAATAAGGAATATCTTAAGAGAAACTTATAGTAGAGAAGATATAAATTCATACATATAATCCATGAACTAAAATCATATCATTACTTTAGAAAAATGGAGGTACAATCCACAATTTTTCGAAAATTAATTTTACAACATACCAGTGCTTAATTCTATCTTTGTATATATATATATCATATACAAGGATCCCTCTTTAAGGAGAAGTATCTATTACAATCCAAGTTTGAAGATAATATCAAATACTTGCATAATTATTACAATTGGATGATACATCGATTTTTAAGGGAAATATTTCATCCTTATGAAACGAAATGCATGAGTAATTAAATGTATAGTGGTCTCTAATGAACAAAGAATGTTTGAAACAAAAAATTCCTTGGACCCATCAAGAAAAATCTCATTCAAACAACCAAGCTTGAAAATTTGGAATGGGTATCAGACATGCACAACTGCATAACTCGGTACTGGACACACACAATCATACAAATCGGTATTGTACAAGCGTAACAATCGGTACCAGAGGAACTTAAGAAACAGGTATTGGAAGAGCGTGAGGATACCAAACAAACTCAACAACAAGTACTATATGATATTAGCAACAATTATCGGACGATCTCAACAACAGGTACAGAACGAGCGCATAAATAGGAGTTGTTGTCATAAATTCTGCTTGAATCATCCAAAGTAATTAGAGAGTTATAAACATCAAATATTCAATCCTAATTATTAATAAATCATCATAAATCATGATTAAACATCAGTTACCTTATATGTACGCAATAATTGTCAAAGGACATGTCTAATGACAAAAATAGGCAGAGAGTGCATAAGTATTAGGAAAAATTGGTCAGGATATGGGAAATATAAGGCAATTGGAAGTGACAAAAAGGAGGCTCAACAGGTACTCCTTATGAAAATATTTCTCGAAATGCTTGAAATTGATCCATCTCTCATTAATGTTCTCAACTCACTTCATTTGATCCAACCACACAACAGCTTTCCCATGTAAATGGTATGTGAAAATTATTGCTTCTAGGTTTAAGGAGTAGTTATGTAATTGAAAATATCTCCTGAGTCTAAGAATCCATGATTTAGCATCATCTTCCCTTTCTCTTTCACCATCAAAGGATGGTAGCTTAATATTCATCAACTCTCCTTACAAACTATCCAATTCACGCCTCCTTCTTTGGTGCCTAACAGGAGACACTTTTGGACTGCTTATGGAGTCTTCATATGCATAAAATTTCCTTGTTGAGTAAGGAAGTGAGTTATGTCTATGAGTTCTGTTGGCACTTCTTGAATAAGAAGATCTTCTGTAGTTACCTCTTCTTTCATGATATATTTCTTCTTCCTCCCACCTTAATTCCGATCCATTCCTTTCTTTCCTCTGCAACTGATTGTGGGCTTGACAGTTGGCCTGCCACATGGCTCCACATCAATTGCCAATTATCATCCCATCCAACATGTTACTTCCACCATGGAATTACACATATTTATTATACCACATCCGCTGACACATGGCCTCCACGTCATGTTGACATCATCGTACATAAAAGTACCCAAATTTTCCAATTTTGCTTATTTTCGAAATTTTCCAAAGAGGCTCAATTTTGCAATTACTTATGTGGACTCCATTAGAGCTTGTAATTAATATCAATATAGAAAAATTGGGTTTGTATATACAAATTATACCCACCCCACTAATCTTCAAATTTTCCTCTTGCACATTGAATTCGTTTTGAATTACTCTACAAAAAAAATGGGGCTTTTTGTCCAATTTCGCCTCAATTTGTCATGGGCACCATGGCCGATTTGTAACTTCAAATTTTGGCCATATATAGGCCCAAATATGCTCAATTAGAGATTGAATTTTCTTATATTTAATTTTTGTTCTTAGTTCTTCCAAATTATTTGCAAAATTACTTTAATTTCACAACAATAACTTTATCAAATAGTTTGTAGATATCCTCTCTCTGACATTTTGTCAAACAATTTTCCTGCATAGTCTTCATTTTCAGTTCCTCACTCTATTAATCAGACCATATAGGCTCAATGTCAAAATTGGAGCTCAGATACCACTTTTTAACGTTTCCTCATCCCAACCGAGGCACATTACAGTGTGGAATATACATAAAAATGAAATTTCCACAACATGAAGTAATTTTTTTCTATTAGTCAACTTCTTGTAGCTTACATGTACAAATTTAAAACAGGTTTAACTATTTTCTGTAACCATAAAATAGATGCATTTAAATCACACCAAATTAACATGAATGCATCTTAATCATTCACACAACAACATATAAATCGTTCTCAAACACACATAGTTCATGCACAACAATAACACATGTAAATAACATCACAACAAGATATAACACTTATCTTTCCAATATATTATGCAACCAGCTACTTGGGATAGAGTTTCCACCCAACCATAGACTTATTGTTCCAATTCTCAACATCTAGTCACCCCCGAGATGAGGCTAGTAATCCAAAAAAGAGAGTGGTCTCTCACAATCCATTCACAACTCATAAAACTCAGAACCCAACAGATATTTTCCTATAGTTATCCCGATTTTTCTACCAGCTCTCTTTTTCCTGACCTTCCCAACCCAAATTATGAAACATTCATTTATCATGGATAACCCAAGGGATGTGCCATCCATTTATCAATATTAACCCAATTAATGTTCCATTCATTTATCAGGGTCTCTCTAACACAAGTAGCTAGGAATCTCTCAGCTGGGAACTCAAGGGAACTTCCTACTAGGAAAACTACCAGCAAACCAACAACAAATACTTTTCGTTACAGTGAAACTCACTCTAAACTTTAATATCCATGCATGAAAACTTGGATCTTCAATTTGCAACTCCAAAATGCTTCAAATACATTATATCTTGCTCTAGAATTCACCTTCCATGGTTGCACCAGTTTCAAGCTCTCTTTCTTGCTCTCTACTTTCTCTCATGTACCAAAAACTTCCTATCTAAGAATTGTTGTCCTAACCCATACAAATTTCCTCCCTTTGTCTTTCCTTTCTTGACTCGCACTCTTCCTGAGATGATTTTACTCAACCCCCATGTGCCCAATAAATCTAGGATGTGACCCACTCACACCCACCCTCTTACATGTATTCAATGATTGTATTTGGGAACACTCAATAAATATTTGGAAGGTTCATATGCAAATGACAATTTTAGGAAAATGGGTTGAACTAATATACATGGGTATTTCCCCCTTGGACCCCTCTTGGCCATTATCCTAGAAAATTCCCCCTCTTTTGGATTAATGCATACCCCATCTCTTGTCCATGTCCCATTAGCAGTTGGCATCACTTTATAAAGGAAAGTTGCATGCCAAATAAATAACTTTAAAATAAAATATTAAAGCGAATTATAGTGATTCACCTTTATAATTGAAGTGAAATACACTTTAAATTGGATGCATGAATTTTTTTATAAAAAAAAAGTTAAAAAAAAGAGATGTGAACTCAAGACCTCTTACTTAATAAAGCAAATTTTAACCAACTAAAATATTGCAAAACATATTGTATTGTTTAGAACAAGGAATTGGGTTATTGTTTTTGTTGTTGTTGAAGATGACCTTGGAGAGCATGCTAAAAAAAACTCTTTTCACACAAGAAAAAAATTTCACTTCTCAACGACAACAAGGATTAGATATCAGTTAGCTTACCCAAAAAATGCAAATTTCCCTCTATTTCCAATTTACTAATATCACACAGAGCGCACGACAAAGAGCATACGTAGATAGCAAAACCATTTATGATCTGTTTCTGATTTGTCAAGATCAGAATTATAAACAGATCCAAAATATAAGGAACCCTCAAATAAAAAACAAAAAAAAACAATAAAATTGAAGTAAGAACTCTGCAAAAATTCAAAGGGGCGTATTTGGGATTTATACCTCTGTATCCAATTGAAATGGTCATATATTGGGCAAACAAAAACCTTTTCGAGTGAAAAAAACAGCATTCCTAACTGAAACAAGCACTCCAGACACAATGGAACAATCCTCTTAGCCTGGAAATGTATGGAAATTATAAAAACTAGAGACGAGGTAAGACATCGTCATGATCTCGATCTACCTTGGGAGTGGGTATTCATATGCACTATGATACCATGCTCAACAACATAGATATTCCAACAAAGGACGAAAATCTTCAATAACCACTCACACAACCAGATAAAATATCAACACACCGATATTTTGACATGGTAAAACCCCTACGGGGAAACATCCACGGCCCCATCCAAAGTGGCCACTTGGAGAAATTTATTAATGCAAAGGAAAATATTATAGAGATTTTCTCACAATTTATCATCAAGAAATAAACCTCCATGCTATTTAAATAGAGACATGGACCAATCGGGTATTAAGACATGGATCAATGTAGTCGTTAAGATCGAGGAGAATATGAACCATCGAATCACTCTATGTCAGGAACATATCGTGACCATCATATTTACTAACTAAAAATGTATACTAATTCATACTAAAGAAACACACTAAGAAACACACTTTTACCTAACGACACATTAGAAAACGTTGATCTTAACTAACTTCTAAGTGTCCAACTATCCTAACATGTATATACCCCTTCTTTAACAACTCTTCAAGATGCATCTCCAACTCTTTCAATTTTGGCATGCCCATTCTATATGATGTCTTGGACATTGGGGAAACTCCTAGAATTAAATAAATAGAGAAATCAATGTCTCTCTTTGGTGTCAATCCTTGGTTCTCCCTAAAAACATCTTCAAAATCCGTCAAGACTACATTATCTTCAATGCTTGCCACTTTATCATTGGACGCCACTTCCATATGGGCTGCAAAAATATGACATCCCTTCCTGAAACACTTTTTCAACTACATAGTTGAAATCTCTCTAATAGCTATATCTCTTGGAATTCCTTAAATCTTTCCTTGATACCCTTCTTCATCAAGAGATGTGATTGTATTGGTGTAAAAGTCTAGGACAACATGGTGTTTTCCAACCAATCCATGCCAATTAGATAGTCATATGAACTCAATGGTATGATGTTCACATTTAACTTCGTGTTGATTCCATTCATGTCTATTTGACAATCTTTAACTAACTCATTGATATTTCTCTTAGCCCTCGTGGATAATTAAACTAACCAATATTTATTATGCTTAATTATTTTCAAGTGAAATATTTCAACGATGTTAGATTTTATGTAACTATAGCTAGCTCCAAAATCAATTAAAATTTATATGGGCTAGTTATCAATCTTACCTTCCACTTCAATCATTCAGGATTGATACTCTTCTTTCTTGTTGTCTAAGGATGCATAAATCCTTGGCATGTTTCCTCCCATCTATTCCATTGTTTCAACCTCCTAAATGTTGTGGACAATCCTCATTCTTTCTCATTTTTGAGGCAAGTCCCTATATACGTTATTTCCCTCCCATCCCCAAAAGTGTACAGGTTGCTTCCTTGGCCTTTTCCTAAATGAATCTGTAGTCTTTTGCTCATTTTGTATTGAATAACCTTGTTTATTCGCTTGGGAATTTTTCTTGAAAAAGGGTGACTTAAAACCTTTCTACCTTTGATCCCTTTTACCCTTCATCTTTTCATTTCAATATATTTGGAAAATTTTACTTCCTCTCCTCTGCCCATAAATATGATTTTCTCTCCTTATGGATTCGTCCAAATTTTTGGGGTTATCATACTGTATCTTGTCACTATAGAAGGAGGGAAACCCACTTAGAAACCTTTGAATTTTGACTTTCTCATCCTTTATGAAGTTAACATAATTGAACAACTCAAGTAACATTTTCTCATATTCTTCCATTGACATGATTCCCAACTTGAGTTCAAAGAAATATTTCATATTCCTTTCATAACAATGTTCAGATAAATATTTCTCTTGGAAATATTCTTTTAACTACCTTCATGAGATCATATTCTCTTTAAGGTGCTTGGCTTGATGAATATGATCCCACCACATGGTTTCCTTTCCTTGAAATTTGTAGGTGGTAATTCTAGCTTCTACCTAAGAAGGATAATCATGCAGCTAGAAATATTTCTTCATTTCCAACAGTCAGGCCTCAACCTCTTCTCCTTTCATGTGATCACCATTGAAATTTGGTGGCTTAATTTTCGTGAGCTCACCTTGCAAGATGTATTCCTCATTCCTTATGCTTTTCCTCTAGATACGAGACACACTTGGGTTTCTCCCTAGACTCGAACTTGCATGAGTTCTTCTAGTGGATCTCCTTCGAGAATGGTGATGCCTCCCCATGCTTCTTGAATGTCTATAATTTCCATACTCATCCCTTTTTCTTTGGGATATGGATGTCATCAATTGTCTAGAAATATATTCTTTCTTAGTTCCAAAGTATTTTTTGAGTTTCTTATGCAACATATTTAGGCTTTGAAGTATCTCTTCCTAATCTTTCATAATCCTTTCATTATCTTTCCTAGAGATCTGCACTTCTCTATGCAGGTTTCTCATAGTTACAAGCTCGTGCATGTCTCTTCTCCCATTATAATCTATGTCATCATTACCCATTATGATATGAATACCTATGATCTCCTCCTCATGACTATAATATCCATACACATCTTTCATGACTCCAATCCTCATATAAGAACCAAAGTTGATTTCTTGTACCTCTAATTATGCAATAAAAGTGGATGTAATAATTATTGTTAGAACATGTGTAACATAAAGAATTTCATCAATTAGAATAAAATTTATTATTTATCCCAATTTATGAAGGAAACAATGCACCAAATCAAAATTTGATTTCTTATATGCATCCCTCTCGGAAACATTTTTCCAACGGTTGTACTCATGCCTCAATTTGAGTTTTAGCGAAAAGTTACAACATTTACAAGTTGCAATTTCCACTATTTTACTGCTATACAAATCACTTTTAAGTTTTGTGAGAACTTTTAAAACCCAATTCAAAATTATGGGTTCAAAATTGTCTTCTACTCCTCAACACCTCTCCAGTGACTATTTGTTTTCTCAAATCTGAGCTCTGAGAAGAAAGTTATGGTCCAAAGAAATTTAGGTTATTTTTCCCTTTTTACCCCTATATGCTAAAGGTGAATTCTTTCTCTTCTTGCACTTTTTTACATACCCACATTCTAAATACAAATCCATGGCTTTATTATAAAGTTTACAATATTTCCATAGACTGCTCTTGTGCCCCAAACAGACTTCTGAACAAGAATTTATTCCCTCTGGAAGTAAATTTGTGCCAAAATTTTACCTTTACTGTTTTGGTTGTAACTTTCTCATACAAGATTTGTTTTTTGCTTGGAATATCTCATTGGATATCTCTCTGAGTTATTTTATTTGAGCTGAAAATACAATTGTACCTTGGTACATTTTTTTCTTATGGCTTTTTATTGACTAAAAACATCATTTAGGGCCTCAAAATCACCTCACAAGTTAATGACCTTAAACAATTTTCATATAAGACTTATTGTTTTATTGTAATAATAGCTCTTTTAATCTGAGATATCGGTCTCAAACCAGGTGTAATTTGATCCATTGATTTGATCTCCATCAACGATCAACAATTTTCCTGAACTATTGACCTGACCACCGGCCATCGACCCATTCCCTTGATATTCGATTCACAGTGCAATGTTAAACCTGTCGACCCAACCATAGACCATCAATGATTTTCATTGGTGAATGAAAATCATCACCAATTCGATCGATGCATGACCATCAACCCATCGTTCGTTGGTCATTTCCCTTGGAAACCACTTGTAACACCTTGTTAAACTAGTTGACCCAACCATCGTCCCATCGGCCCATCAATTGTCGACGATCCCAAAACACTTCTCCAATTCAACCGATCTAACCATTGTACATTGGCCACTTCTATGCTAACATGGAAAATACTAATGTGGCATGACATGTGGATGTATACATGGCATGACATGTCATCTTGAGGTGTCAACTTGGATGACATGGGATGACACGTGGATGTTGATGTGTTAACTGTTGGTGTGTCATGACATGTGGATGTTGATGTGGCATGACATGTGGATGATAATGTGGCATGACACATCATCCTGAGGTGTCAACATGGATGGTGCAGAATGACACATAGATGATGACATGCCATGACACATTGATGTTGATTTAGCATGACACATCATCACCCTCTTATCTCCATCAACCATCGATAGTTTCTCTC
This sequence comes from Picea mariana, assembly GCA_032191745.1. Taxonomy (NCBI): domain Eukaryota; kingdom Viridiplantae; phylum Streptophyta; class Pinopsida; order Pinales; family Pinaceae; genus Picea; species Picea mariana. Next base: position 27,596 of record JASDQU010818181.1, read on the forward strand.
GGAAGAATTTAAACATCACATTAATTCTACCAATGCCCATTCATAGACCATTGATGAATGAATATTTCCTTTGGACACATTAAACTATCATCCAAAATCTATCGATCCACGATCATCGACCATCAATGATCAAAGATTTCCTTTGGATGCATGAAACTTTCACCCAAAATATTTTGATCCCTGATCATCAACCATCGACGATTGGAGATTTCCTCTAGCCAAAACTAGCTCTTCACCAAAAGTGACAATTCGACCATCGACCATCGACGAATTATGTTGGAGAGCTTCAACACTTAGTGATTTTCGACTAAACTCCTGATGAATTTGGACCATTGATATCCAAGACAAGATGATTTTGACCGTCGATCGGCTTCGACTCCCAAATGAAAGAAACTAATATAGACCATATCTACTTCAACTTCCCATCTGTTGAAATTAAATATCGGCCTTTGATTTTCTCAACCTTCCAAATGGTCAAAAACTTATGGATTTCTAAATTTATCATGATGAAACCCAGTCGTCGAACTCGAGATCAAAATCAATCTTAGTCCTTGATTCGTTAAACTATGTGGATCACTAAAGAGGCCATTCAAACGAAAATTTCGACCCTTCCAGGTCAACTTTGACTCTGAAACCTACATATTTACACCCCAGATCATCTCTTTGACTTCTCTAAGGAAATTAAACTCAAAAGTTTCCCACGAATTTCAAGATTTCACTCCAACTTCTCTGTGTTTCCCCAAATTCGCACAGACTAAAGTCTGCAATAGTGAATTACTCGATTCACACTCATTCTTGACCCAAAAAATCCCATTGTTTGAACCATAGGCTTTGATACCATAATGTAACTTCTCCGAACCCAACTGAGGAACATTACGGTGCGGAATAGTCATAAAAATGAAAAGTTTACTGGTGAATAATCGATTTCCTGTAGCTTATCATCTACTATTTGCAACCATATTTCATTATTTTCTATTATCATTTATTGAATGCATATAACATAATATAAATCAGACATGAAATGAAACTAACAACTCATTATAGAAACATATGACTCAATCACATACACAGATCTCATGCACAATAATTAAACACATAAAATAACACAACAACAAGATAAAACACTTATCTTTTAACAACATTTGTGGAAACAACTACTTGGGATAGACGTCCCACCCAAACATAGACTTTTTTTTCCAAATATCAATAGAAAGTCACCCCCAAGATAGGGCTAGTAATCCACAAAAGAGGGTGGTCTCTCACTGTTCAATCATCTTAGAAAACTCATAACCCATTGGCATTCTCCTACAACTACCACGATTTTTCCACTAGCTCTCTTCCTCTCGACCAACCCAACCCAAGGAATGTACCCCTTCACTAATCAAAGTCCCTCGATAATCCTATTCATTTATTATGGTATCTATGGAATAGGTAATCATGAATCTCTCATGTGGGAAATTGAAGGGAACTCACTGCCAAGAAAACTACCAGCAACAACAACAAACACTTGTTGTATATTGCAACTCATATAGGAGTTCACTCTTCAGGCCTGAAAACTCGGATCTTTAATCTTCATCTCCAATATGCTCCAAAAATACTCCAACATATCTTCAGGCCTGAAAACCCTGATCTTTAATCTTCATCTCCAATATGCTCCAAAAATACTCCAACATGCTCTAGAATTTTCCCTCCATGGGTGTTCCAAATCCGTGCTATGTTTTCTTCTCTCTACTTCTTCCTCATGCACAAAACATTGAATGTGTAAAACTGTTGTTCCTACCCATACGAATTTCCTCTCTTTGGTTTACTTGATTGACTCACACACTTACCCAAAATGATTGTACTCATCCTCCCATGTTCCCAATAACTATGGGATGTGACCAATCACATCCACCCTCTTACATGTATCAATTATTGGCTTTGGGAGCACTCAATCAGAAATTAGAAGGTGTTATCTCCTCAATTAATACAATCAATTTTTTTTTTTTTTAGGTGATAGGATGTCATTGAAAAATACATCTCTAAATTTTTAAGGTTCATTTTTGAGAGCTTTAAGTATGTAATAAAGTTTGAAAAACATTTGATTTGGTTTTTTCTTCAAAAAAGTCAAAGCTCAGGTTTCGGTGGCTAAGCTCCTTTCCAAAATGGATTCTAAGCCACTGAAAGCCTTATCTTCGGTGGCTTAAACGCGAAATTTGGGGCTCTCTTAGCCACCGAAAGTGCAGAAAATTATGTTTTTACTATGCTGAGCCATCATTTTCAAATGATGATTCTGAGCGACTAGAGAATATTTTTGAGAAACGGGCAGAAATTTTTGTTGCTAACATGTCAAAGAACAATAACCTCTCTCATTTTTCCTATAGGTGTCATATATTGGGATAATCAAATTCATATTTGAGCCATAATTTTTAGATCTCAGAATTTCCCTGTTCGACACATGTTTTTGCAATGCAGATCCCGAGAAAATGAAAACGAATCTCAAATAACTGAGAGAGTTTTTTTCTCAAAAAACCCCAATCTACAAAATCCTCTTCTAGTTTTTATACAACAATTTTGGTTTGAGATATATGGATCAATCTTTGAGCAGCATATTTCCATAAATTTCTATCTTTTCTAGCCACCTCACAAATTTGAATCTGAGATAGGAGAAGAGGTTATCAGATCCATATTTTGAGGATCTAAAACTGCTTGTAAAGGATATAAATCCTATCACTTTTATAGACTGAGGGGTTTGATTTTGGATACAAGGGCCTTATGCTATTGTACAGTTTTTCAGATATATATACAATCACAGTCTTCTTTCACTTTTGATGTTAGACCTTCATCCATTACCTTTTTTTGTGTACTCTTATTCAAGTTGTCTTAACTGCTAATGACTGTCATCTCATTAGTCAATTCATAGCTTGATTAATATTTATTTGTATTGTTTATTAAACCCATCATTGTGTATCTGGTTTATAAGCACCGATTTCTTCACCCATAGTCAAAGCTATTTGTATGATCATTAATCTTTGAAAGCACTGTCATATTTGATTGTATACTGTTGATTATCCTAATTTCAATCCATTAAGGTTGAGTCATCCCATTGATCCACACATACACAAACACAAAAATAGTTTTACTTTAAGTTACCAAGCATCTTTGACTTACAACCTCAAAGAGTTTCTTGGAGAGATAACAAATTGGCATGGTTGTTGGGGAAAGGAGATTGAAGCTTCGCTTCCTTGGGAGATGACATAGATCCAGCTTTGATGGTAGAAAAATCCTGGACATTTTCTTGGTTGTAATTATCTATCCGGTGACTCCGTGAAGGAAGGATTCAGTGGCAACTCCATTGTTCAGAAATTTGTTGGTGACTTCACTGGTATGAAATGAACAAGAGGTATGCATTTTGTAATTTCTCAAGTATTTTTGGTTACCCTCATCCAGTACCTAGTAGAGATGAATGGGAACATAGTATTCCCATATTTTGAGGAGAAGAGTGGGAAGTGCTAGCT
>JASDQU010818181.1:31930-57760 GCA_032191745.1 Picea mariana
AAAGAGGGGAGTGGCACCCTTGGAGCACGTAATGCGTCCTGAAGGACATGTCGCGATTTTAACAGTGGTAAGTTAATAAACCTAGTGCCTAGAAAAATATTCCTCCTTAGGACCTGGTCAACCTTAAAATAGATGTTGGTATGAGTAAAGTTTAATAACTAAAAGTTCCCTTAAAAATTGTTGTCCAACCTAGTGAAATTAAAACCTAGGTCTAAGTAGAACATGTGAACAAAGAAAAACTAAATAGACATGTAACGAGAAGGGTGGTAAGAAATTCAAACTTTAATTATTAAAGTAAAAATTATAATGGAGGATCAAATTTATTAAAAGGGTAAATGGTTATTTTTGTCTACACTTGCTAAATCTAATTTTTAGTTAAAAAGAAAAAGGGGGAAACTTAAAGAAAAAGGGAAACTTAAAGAAAAGGGGAAACTTAAAGAGAAAGGGGAATGTCCAACTTAGTAAGGAATCTAGTATTTGGAAATTTCTATTTATGAATTCAACTAGGATTTAAGTAAGGCGTAAGTCATTTAAGAATTGTAAGGGGAAAATGGGACACCGAGGAGCATTTTTAGGAATGCTTTTAGGTGGGTGAGGAAAATAGGAAAAAATAATTAATTAATAATTTGTTTTTCTGGTGCAACTAGGGGATTGGGCAACATGTGTACGGGGGATGTTTTTTTGTAATTAAATAAATGAAAAAGGAATCTATTGAGGTTTTGGGAAACTAATCACTTGAAAAATCTATAAGAAGGATGGTAGAGGAGGAGTATGGATCACATATGTCTTGCGTAACGTTATGCTGTCAAAAGTTTATCTTGACTTAGTTTCTGTTATGGGAGTTGGGATACCCAACTCAGGTAACGAGTGGTGGATCGACCTTGTGAGGCAAGCTGGGAGCTAGAATTATTTGGTATTGTGTGCATGGCCCCTTTGTGGCTCAGGTGGCTCAGGGGGAAGAAGAGTACCCCTAGCATTGGCTGTGAGGTACTGGTGAGGTCTCATCAGTCGGCAAGCAGGATCTAGATGGAGCGAATGCGGGGGACAACATCTACAGGATCATCGCCTTTGGATTCGGTATGCGTATTTAAATTTTGTTATATTTCATTCAAATTATCCGGTGTATGAGATTATAATGATGATGAATAAACCGATGCATTTCCAGTTGACACTATTTTATCTGTTCATAGTAATTCTTTAAATCTAAGATTTTATTCAGTTTATATTTCAATTGTTCAGTTAACTATAGTAAAGAAGTGATATTATTATTCGGTTTGTATTTTTGTTCAGTCAAGTATAGTTGAGAAATGATTATATCATTTTGTTGTGATTGATTAGTATCAGAATTCTGAGATACTCTTGAGCTTAATATACATTTGATTCATGCACATATTTGAGGAGTGGATCCATACCTTTTAGTAAGTTTTCGATAATGAAATTGTGTATCTTTGGGAAAATAAAATGCATGAACCGAGGGTCAAGGGGTATCTCCTACACATCGAGTGGATCTGTGCATAGATCATATGCCAAATTTAGTTTACTGCGGGTTCCATCTCTAGATAATTAGTGTAACATGTATTGTTAATGGTGATCGTAACAACCACTTATTTACTTGATAGATAGTACCCTATAGTTCAATCAAAACCCTGATCTAACACCTCATCATCCAATTCAGTGTTGCGTTGGAAGCATTGGTTGAGAATGGCTCTTATATTGTAAAAAATTGTATTGCTACGTCTGGAAATAAGAATAATTCAATCTGGATATTGACAACAACATAGATAATATATCTTCCTTCAAAAACAAATAACAAGAAAAATGTGTGATCTACAAACGATTATCTCTATGTTGGTGACTTTCACCTTTTGATTTTAACCTTTACTAATAGGTAATGTCGCCCTCCCTCTCTCATCGTTTAAATCAAAAAATGTTCCTTAGATGGATCCGAGAAAGTCCACTTCCACTGTGTGAAACCAACAGTTCCCTCTCCCTATAACAAAAAGGAAATAATTGATCCGATAGCGCTGGTGTTTATGCAATTTTGAGGAAATCATGTTGGGTAATGGGCGTTTTTAAATTATGTATTTATTCATCCTTGTAGTCACCTTCGTTCTTCAATGGCAAGGTAGAAACGATTAGTGCAGATTTCGTGTCGAGGCTTGTTGAATAAAAATTCCCCTCCGTAGTTCCAGAGAATCTGATCCAAAGGGATTTTGGCCTCAGCGCTACCGTAACCACCATTCGGCTGGGCTTCACGCATGTATCATCATTTTGGGGCGCGAATCTCAAGTTCTCTCTGAATGTTAGTTATGTTTAGGAACCAGATCAGTTATCAAATTTTGAGTTATAAATTTTTAACCAGCTTTGATTGCGTCCAATGTGTGTTTAATTTTTCCGTTGTTTAAGAAAAGAAATATGGAAGCTTTTATAATTCTTTTGTAGAGTAATGTCGACCAATGATTTATGAAATTCTTATTGTTCCATTGTAATGTTTTCCTTTATAANATGATTATATCATTTTGTTGTGATTGATTAGTATCAGAATTCTGAGATACTCTTGAGCTTAATATACATTTGATTCATGCACATATTTGAGGAGTGGATCCATACCTTTTAGTAAGTTTTCGATAATGAAATTGTGTATCTTTGGAAAAATAAAATGCATGAACCGAGGGTCAAGGGGTATCTCCTACACATCGAGTGGATCTGTGCATAGATCATATGCCAAATTTAGTTTACTGCAGGTTCCATCTCTAGATAATTAGTGTAACATGTATTGTTAATGGTGGTCGTAACAACCACTTATTTACTTGATAGATAGTACCCTATAGTTCAATCAAAACCCTGATCTAACACCTCATCATCCAATTCAGTGTTGCGTTGGAAGCATTGGTTGAGAATGGCTCTTATATTGTAAAAAATTGTATTGCTACATCTGGAAATAAGAATAATTCAATCTGGATATTGACAACAACATAGATAATATATCTTCCTTCAAAAATAAATAACAAGAAAAATGTGTGATCTACAAACGATTATCTCTGTGTTGGTGAATTTCACCTTTTGATTTTAACCTTTACTAATAGGTATTCTCGCCCTCCCTCTCTCATCGTTTAAATCAAAAAATGTTCCTTAGATGGATCCGAGAAAGTCCACTTCCACTGTGTGAAACCAACAGTTCCCTCTCCCTATAACAAAAAGGAAATAATTGATCCGATAGCGCTGGTGTTTATGCAATTTTGAGGAAATCGTGTTGGGTAATGGGCGTTTTTAAATTATGTATTTATTCATCCTTGTAGTCACCTTCGTTCTTCAATGGCAAGGTAGAAACGATTAGTGCAGATTTCGTGTCCAGGCTTGTTGAATAAAAATTCGCCTCCGTAGTTCCAGGGAATCTGATCCAAAGGGATTTTGGCCTCAGCGCTACCGTAACCACCATTCGGCTGGGCTTCACGCATGTATCATCATTTTGGGGCACGAATCTCAAGTTCTCTCTGAATGTTAGTTATGTTTAGGAACCAGATCAGTTATCAAATTTTGAGTTATAAATTTTTAACCAGCTTTGATTGCGTCCAATGTGTGTTTAATTTTTCCGTTGTTTAAGAAAAGAAATATGGAAGATTTTATAATTCTTTTGTAGAGTAATGTCGACCAATGATTTTTGAAATTCTTATTGTTCCATTGTAATGTTTTCCTTTATAAAAGATGAATTTAAATTGAAGTGATGCATAAATGAATTAAACTATATATTAACCTAAGTTTGAATTAAACTATATTAATAATCTGACTTTCATAATATTGTTGAAATCCATGTAGGGGGAATATAAATGATAATTATTATTTAGAAGCTATCTTTTCTTTCTTCTTCGAAAATGTTAAGGGGGTGCTTTAAAATAGAAGGTAGGGAAGTAATGGTAATTATCACTTACTGATCTAGTCTTAATTTATTAAGAATCTATCATTTAGATGTAAAGGATGCTTTCTAAGGTTGAGTTCTTGTTTAAAAATTGAGTTGGAGAAGTTATGAAAGGCGTAGTCAAATGATATTCATATTCGATTAATATTTCTGAACCTATACTTGTGGTTATTCAATGAATTTATGATGATCATAGTTGCTTTTATGGATTAATAAAACCCCCTTGCTAGAAGGGTATAAAAGTTACTTGTAGTATTGTTATATATATATATATATATATATGTTAACTTAGTTATGTGGTTGGTCACATCGAGCTGATTATGGTCTGGATGGTAGAATTGCTAGTGAGACCCATCTAGATAGTGGCATCATTAAGAGAAACCGCATAAGATTTGCCTAGTAAGAAAAATAAAGCTATATAGTTGTTGCGAAATTAAATGTATGGAAGGTAGTCACCCTATGTATTATTGAGCTTGTTGATTGAGTGCCTTGTTATAATTTCTGTTTTTGTTGACTTCTTAAGTTGGTACCTTTGGCACGTTGGATTGCATCTCGACTAAAGGTTTATAATTGTTGTGATGCGCATTAGTCGCTATCTCACTCGTCGCATTGAGCTGACGTGATTCCTTATGACTGGATCATGCCGCACAATGATCAATGAGTGCATATGACAACCAGGCTTTGGGGCATGTGCCTCCTGATGGAGTTGTTTTCGATTATTGAATTCAATGTATAGTAAATTGAGTTGTATTGCATGATTTTGACTGGTTCTCTCCCACCGTGGATGTTCATAGTACTTGTGTCATTTTTATGTTTGTTGCACTTGAATGATCTTGTTGTTGTCTTTTATTTTAGTCATCTAGACTTTTTGTGTCGGGTAGGATGTGACACCTCCTTGTTCCTCAGAATAGTCACCAACCTTGAGACCTTAAATGGTCAAAATCGATTGGAACCTAGGCTTGAGCGTTTTCTTATGTGTCCTCAAGGTCCTAACCTTGCAGGGTAGGAATGGAAGGTAGTCATTTTTATTTTTCATCTGATTGACTGAAATATGGTGCTTCCAACTGCTTGACGTACTAGTATGCTAGGTCGTTATGTTTTTCTGTTTCCTGAATTGCGTGCGTTGTGTTCGTCGTCGAGTTTCCTTGAGTGACTATTTTCGTTGTTACTTTCCTGCTTAAAAAAATAATACACATTGCACTGGTTATGCGTCACATGTTGTCGTAATGTTGAGGGTCTTTACATATGGTATCAGAGCTAGTTCAACTCGCGACTTGGGATCACTACAGATTCTGTTGATTAGATATTTGATTATAATGTTGCTAATTAAATTGATTTGTATTCGTGCAGGTAATCATGGTTAGAGGATGCCGCAGAGGCAAATGAAATGGTGCTAGGGGAGGAGGCACAACGTCCCCAATAACATCCATGCCCGAGGGGTCTAACCCCTAGGGATATGAACAGATATCTCTGGGTGAGGGTGATGTGGTTGGGCTAGTGAGGTCCTTTCAGAGGATGTCTAAGGCACTGATCATCCGGTTGGATAGAGATGAGGCCAGGGCATCGAAACCTTTTGAGGGTCCACCGTGAGCTTCGATCGGTACTGGTAGCATTCACCGAGAAATCGAGAAGGTCAATTTTCCTGAGTTCTTTGGTGCCCTGGATGACGCGGCCACTGAGGCATGGTTGGAGAATATGGCAATGTGCTTTGCACTTTGTGACTATACTTCCAACATGAAGGTATACATGCCGATATTTCAACTGAAGGGGAGTTCTCTTCTATGGTGGAATATTCTCCTCCCGCAATTGAACATGGAAGTCGAAGACGTGTAATGGGAAATATTTGAGGAACAATTTCGAGAGAGGTATCTATTTGAGGAATTCATTGAGTGTAAGCTAAATGAGTTCAAAGCCTTGTGATAGGGCATCCATATAGTGCCTAAGTACAACACTTTTTTCATGGAGCTACTTCGGTATGCTTCGCACCTGAATATTGAGAAGATTAAGGTCAATAATTTCATGTTCGGCCTTAACATCAACATTCATGAAAATGTGAGGATTTTTATGCCTCAAACCTTGCATGATTATGTCCAGAAGGCCCTCATAACAGAGGAGGATATTATCAGCGGGGGTTAGAGTAGTAATCCAATGAGACCAACGGGACAGGTGTCATCTAGTGCATAACAACATCAGATGCCAACTAGACATTCACCAGGATATCATGGCATCCAAAGAGGATCCACTTACACTACGCCATGAAGACCAATGCCTCAACAAAAGACTCCTTACAGAGAACCACAACACCAACAGCAATGTCGACCGCAGCAACAATAGTTTAGGCCTGTTCAACAAACCAAATCAGGATTCTAGGCCGGTTGGCCTTCATCTTCAACTTTGGGTACTAGGAGTACTGGACCAAAGAAAGGGTGTTGGACATATGGAGAGCCACATTACCAGCATGACTTCTCAGTGGAGAGGACTAGAGCCTCTAGATCAGCTAGACCCACTATTGTGGGAGATCAGGGCAGGACCCATCGGATTCATGTAGTGGTGAATAACCGCCAGGAAGAGCACCAGTCAACTGTGCTCAAAACGTCAAGTACCATCACTAACCAGGCCCTTAGTATTTTGATAGATCAAGGTGCTACATAGATTTTTATTTTTGGTGCAACGCTAAAATGAATTAAGGTAAAGGCAGTCGAACATGACAAGTTTAGCTTTGTAGAAATGGCTTCGGGAGCCAAAAAAAAGGTTGGAGGGAAGGTTACAGGCTGTAGCCTTAACCTAGGAGAGTTTTTCACCAGGCCCAACCTATACATCACGATATTAGGGTCTTATGACGTTGTGATCGATATGGACTAGTTCGAATCGCATGAGGAAATACTCAACTGTAATATGAAATGTTTGAGCTTGGTCGATGACGAGGGACATAGACACGTGATTGTAGGTCAGAACGAGGGATTCTTCCTGAGGTTCATCTCTTCCTTGTAGCTATGGAAGATCATGCACAAGGGATGTAAGATTTATGAAATCCTTGCGTTAAAGGAGAAGGGAGTAGCGGAAGGTCTATAAAGCCTTCCGATGGTGCGAGAGTTTGCAGACGTCTTCTCTGAGGAGTTACCTGTGATGTCACTAGAGAGGGAATTGGAATTTGCCATCAACCTAAAACTGGGAATTGAATTGATAGCAAGAACAACTTATCAGATGTCAACCCTGGAGTTATAGGAGTTGAAAATGAAACTAAAGGAGTTGATGGACCTAGGACTTATACTTCCAAGTGTGTCACCATCGGGTGCGCCTATTATTTTCATATGGAAGAAGGATGGGTCATGGAGAATCTGCATTGACTACTGTCAATTGAACAAGGAAACAATCAAGAATCAATATCTGTTTCCAAGGATTGATGATCTATTTGATGAGATGAAAGGAGCGACGATGTTTTCAAAGATCGACTTGGTGTCAGGGTATCACCAGTTACAGATCAAGGAGGATGACATCCGTAAGACCACCTTTAAGATGAGTTTTAGACATTACGAGTTTACTGTTTTACCATTTGGACTAACGAACGCCCTAGGGGTATTTATGAGTTTGATGAACAGGGTGTTCTGCGGATACTTGGAAAATTTCATCCAAGTATTTATTGATGATATTTTGATATATTCTCGGATGATGTAGGATCATGATGAGAACTTGCGCCTATTACTACAGTTTCTACGAGAGCACAAATTGTTTGGGAAACTGTCCAAATTCCTCTTTTATCAATCGGGGATTCAGTACTTAGGGCATGTCATCTCCGATGAAGGTATCACTGTGGATCCAACAAAGTTCCAGGCTATTATGGAATGTACTGCATCGATGAATGTCCTCGAAGTGAATAGATTCATGAGTTTAGCGAGATACTATCGAAGGTTCATCAAGGGTTTTTCAAAGATAGCAAATCCAATCACGAAATTGTAGAAGAAGAACAAGAATTTTTTTTGACTGATAAATGTGTGGAGGCATTTCGGAGGCTCAAGGAGCTGTTGACGATAGAACTGATACTAAAGGTCCCTGACATGGATGTGGATTTCTTTATATTCACTAACGCATCCAAGGAAGGCTTAGGCAGATTGTTGATGCAAGACGGTCGAGTGATCACTTACATCTTAAGAAAGTTGAGAAGGCATGAGGAGAACTGTGCGACGCATGATTTGGAGTTGTTAACCATTTTTTATGCCTTGATATTTTTGATACACTACCATATTGGATGAAAATTCGAACTAAAAATAGACCACTGTGGTTTAAAACACATATTTACGCAAAGCGACTTGAATGCGCGACAACGAAGCTGGTCAGAATTGCTTAGTGAGTACGATTTCGAGATTACTTACATAAAAGGAAAAGTTAATAGAGCAGCTGATGCGTTGAGTCGGAGACCACACATATTTCTGGTGATGCCTCTTCAGACAAATCTATGTGAAAATATTCTAACTTTACAGCGCGATGATGACTGGTACAAAGAGGTCAAGGATTTTATTAGACAAAACACCATGATGGTACCAAAATTTGAGGGATTTATGGTGGACAACGATAGATTATTGAGATTTAAAAATTGAATTTACATACCACCCAACGACAAGTTGAGGATTTGATCCTAAACAAGGCTCATAGAGCAATGTACATGGCTCATCCTGGAGTCACAAAGATGAGGGAAGACCTTAAACCCTTATTCTTCTCGAAGGGAATGAAGGTAGACATAGTCAACTACATGGAAAGATGTCTAGAATGTTAGTAGGTGAAGGCTGAACATAGACATCTGGAAGGATTACTACAACCACACGCTATTTGAGAATAAAAAAGGGAGGTCATTTCGATAGATTTCATTGTTGGATTTCCACTAACAACAAGGAGACACGACTTGATTTTTGTGGTAGTCGACACTCTCACAAAGAGTGCTCTTTTTATTCCTGTGCATATGACGTATTAAGATCCTAACATAGCTAGATTTTTCATTAGTGATATTGTGAGGCTGAATGGCGTGCCTAAGAGGATTATATCCAATAGAAGATCGGTGTTTACAGGATGATTTTGGACTAGTTTCCAAGAGGCCTTGGGAACCCAACTTAACTTTAGTACTACGTATCACCTAGAGATAGATGGGTAGACCGAACGAACAAACCAAATCATGGGGGATATGTTGTGTATGTACATGATGGACCAACATAAGCATTGGGAATAATTCTTTCCATTGGTAGAATTTGCATATAACAAGAGTTATTAAAGCACCATTAAGATGGCACCCTTCGAGTTTCTTTACGAGTGACCATGTCGGATGCCTTTGAGCTAGGATCAGATAGAGGATAGGGTCCTGGTGCGGCCAGAAGTGATCCAAGAAATGGAATATCCAATGAAAAAAATAAGACAAAGGATCAGTGAAGCGTATGATCGACAAAAGAGTCATGTCGATGTGCATCGTGTCGACCATATTTATGAAGTTGGTGATCGAGTCTTCTTGCGGGTGAGACCGCATAAGAATTTGATCAAGTTTGGAAAGGGTGCTAAACTATCTCCTATTTTTGTGGGACCCTTCGATATTGTGGAAAATAAGGGGCTCGTGGCCAACCGACTAGCTTTTCTTGATTCTTTGAGGCATATGCACGATGTTTTTCACGTATCTATTTTGAGACATTATGTTAGTGATCCTACACATGTTATTGACATGATTTCCTTGCAGGTATCATATGAGGGTGTTCTCACAGCAAAGACAATCCGCATCCTGGACCATCGCATTCAACAACTACGACGTCGAACAATAGATCACGTCAAGGTCTAGTGGGACAACTATAGTCCGCACTCGACAACCCGAGAGGATGCATATGATATGTGTCTACAGTTTCCATTTTTGTTTGATAGCTAGACCTATGATATCGTGTTACACTTTATTTCGGCACTTACATACTGTGAAACTTTGGGATGAAGTTTAAAATAAGAGGGGGTGTATGTAACATCCTTCTCTTACGCGCACTGAGCGGACTTATTCTTTGAGGACACTTGCGTGCAAGTGGTCCAGTTCTTTATACACTTGGTTGTTGTGATTATGATTATGAGATATTGTGGATTTGATGATATGTTATTTTTGTTGTATTTACATGGACAGGTGCTATTCACTAGTTACTCCTGAGTGTCCAGGACTCTGGATGTTGAGGATGTCGAGGCATCGATGAGACTCTGTGGACTCTAGATCGAGTCAAAGATTGGATTGTTAGGGTTTTAATGTTGTTGATGTGACATAATTACATAATATTAGATATTATGATGTTGATTGTTATTGTTGACATGATTCGTTGATGGATGAAAACTGACGATAACTTGCCGACCAGACTCACATTTGGAGTAAAGGGGTCACACATGACCACCAGATACATTAAGGGAGAGGTGTGGCAATAACCCTACCACAACCTACTAGCACTCTCGTCGTTGCTCGAACTGTGGGTTAATGATTACCTTGTTCGAGAGACCCATGATGCCATGAGGGAAGACTGTGACAATCACTCACGATGATTCTAAGGGGCATGCAATAAGGAAAGGTCCTTATTCCTTAGAGGCCCTTAGTCTCCCACAAGATCACTTGATGGAGTATTGACTCCAGGGGTTTGACTTCTACCAAATTCAGTCAATAGGTGAGTGGCACCCTTGGAGCACGTAGTGCGTCTTGAAGGGCACTTCGCAATTTTAATTGTGGTAAGTTAATAAACCTAGTGCCTAGAAAACTATGCCTCCTTAGGACCTGGTCAGCCTTAAAATAGATGATGGTATGAGTAAAGTTTAATAACTAAAATTTCCCTTCAAAATTGTCGCCCAGCCTAGTGAAATTAAAACCTAGGTCTATGTAGAACATGTGAACAAAGAAAAACTAAATAGACATGTAACAAGAAGGGGGGTAAGAAATTCAAAATTTAATTATTAAAGTAAAAATTATAATGGAGGATTAAATTTATTAAAAGGGTAAATGGTTATTTTTGTCTACACTTGCTAAATCTAATTTTTAGTTAAAAAGAAAAGGGAGAAACTTAAAGAAAAAGGGAAACTTAAAGAAAAGGGGAAACTTAAAGAGAAAGGGGAATGTCTAACTTAGTAAGGAATCTAGACTTTGGAACTTTCTATTTATGAACTCAACTAGGATTTAAGTAAGGCGTAAGTCATTTAAGAATTGTAAGGGAATAATGGGACACCGAGGAGCATTTTTAGGAATGCTTTTAGGTGGGTGAGGAAAATAGGCAAAATTAATTAATTAATAATTTATTTTCTGGTGCAACTAGGGGATCAAGAGACATGTGTACGGATGAGGTTTTTTCATAATTAAATAAATGAAAAAGGAATCTAATGAGGGTTTGGGAAAATAATCACTTGAAAACTCTATAAGAAGGATGGTAGAGGAGGAGTATGGATCACATCTAGCTTGCGTAACATTATACTACTAAATTTTATCTTGACTTAGTTTCTCTTGTGGGAGTTGGGATACCTAGCTCGGGCAACAAGTGGTGGCTCGACCTTGCAAGGCGAGCTGGGAGCTATCATTCTCTGGCATTGTGTGCATGGCCCCTTTGTGGCTCAGGGGGATCAGGGGGGAGAAGAGTACCCCTAGCGTTGGCTGGGAGGTACCGATGAGGTCTCATTAGTCGGCAAGCGGGATCTAAATGGAGCGAACACGTGGGACAACATCTACCGGATCATCGCCTTCAAATTTGATATGCATATTTAAATTTTGTTATATTTCAGTTAAATTATCCTATATATGAGATTATAATGATGATGAAGAAACCGATGCATTTCTAGTTGATGTTATTTTATCTGTTCATAGTAATGTTTTAAATCTAATCTTTTATTCAGTTTGTATTTCGATTGTTCAATTAACTATAGTAAAGAAGTGACATTATTATTCGTTTTGTATTTTTGTTCAGTCAGGTATAGTTGAGAAATGATTACATCATTATGTTGTGATTGATTAGTATCATAATTCTAAGACACTCTTGAGCTTAATATAGATTTGATTCATGCACAGATTTGAGGAGTGGATCCATNAGTCATTTAAGAATTGTAAGGGAATAATGGGACACCGAGGAGCATTTTTAGGAATGCTTTTAGGTGGGTGAGAAAAATAGGCAAAATTAATTAATTAATAATTTATTTTCTGGTGCAACTAGGGGATCAAGAGACATGTGTATGGATGAGGTTTTTTCATAATTAAATAAATGAAAAAGGAATATAATGAGGGTTTGGGAAAATAATCACTTGAAAACTCTATAAGAAGGATGGTAGAGGAGGAGTATGGATCACATCTGGCTTGCGTAACATTATACTGCTGAAATTTTATCTTGACTTAGTTTCTCTTGTGGGAGTTGGGATACCTAGCTCGGGAAACAAGTGGTGGCTCGACCTTGCAAGGCGAGCTGGGAGCTATCATTCTCTGGAATTTTGTGCATGGCCCCTTTGTGGCTCAGGGGGATCAGGGGGGAGAAGAGTACCCCTATCGTTGGCTGGGAGGTACCGATGAGGTCTCATTAGTCGGCAAGCGGGATCTAAACGGAGCGAACACATGGGACAACATCTACCGGATCATCGCCTTCAAATTTGATATGCATATTTAAATTTTGTTATATTTCAGTTAAATTATCCTATATATGAGATTATAATGATGATGAAGAAAGCGATGCATTTCTAGTTGATGCTATTTTATCTGTTCATAGTAATGTTTTAAATCTAATCTTTTATTCGGTTTGTATTTTGATTGTTCAATTAACTATAGTAAAGAAGTGACATTATTATTCGTTTTGTATTTTTGTTCAGTCAGGTATAGTTGAGAAATGATTACATCATTATGTTGTGATTGATTAGTATCATAATTCTAAGACACTCTTGAGCTTAATATAGATTTGATTCATGCACATATTTGAGGAGTGGATCCATACCTTTTAGTAAGTTTTCAATAATGAATTTTTGTATCTTTGGGGAAATAAAATGCATGAACCGAGGGTCAAGGGGTATCTCCTACACATTGAGTGGATTCGTGCACAAATCGTATGCCAAATTTAGTTTACGGTGGGTTCCATACCTGGATAATTAGTGTAACCTATATTGTTAATGGCGATTGTAACAACCACTTATTTACTTGATAGATAGTACCCGATAGTTCAATCAGAACCCTGATCTAACGCCTCATCATCCAATTCAGTGTTGCGTTGGAAGGATTGGTTGAGCATGGTTCTTATCTTGTAAAAATTTGTATTTCTATGTCTAGAAATAAGAATAATTCGATCTGGAGATTGACAGCAGCATAGATAATATCTCTTCCTTTAAAAACAGATAACAGGAAAAACGTGTGATCTACAAACGATTATCTCTGTGTTGGTGACTTTCTCCTTTTGATTTTAACCTTTACTAACAGGTAATCTCTCCCTCCCTTTCTCATCGTTTAAATCTAAAAAGGTTCCTTAGATGGATCCGAGCAAGTCCTCTTCCACTGTGTGAAACTGATAGTTCCCTCTCTGTGTAACAAAAAGAAAATACTTGATCCGATAGCGTTGGTGTTTATGCAGTTTTGAGGAAATCGTGGTGGGTAATAGGCATTTTTAAATTATGTATTTGTTCAGCCTTGTAGTCACCTTTGTTCTTCAATGGCCAGGTAGCAACGATTATTGCAGATTTCATGGCTAGGCTTGTTGAATAAAAATTCCCCTCCATAGTTTTGGTGAATCTGATTCGAAGGGATTCCAGCCTCACCGCTACTGTAGCCACCGTTCGGATGGGCTTGGCACATGTATCAACATTTTGGGGCATGAATATCAGGTTCTCTCTGACTGCCAGTTATGTTTAGGAACCAGATGAATTATAGACTATTGATTTATAATTTTTTAACCAGCCTTGATTGCATCCAGTGTGTGTCTAATTTTTCCATTGTTTAAGAAAAGAAATTTGACAGCTTTTATAATTTTGTTGTATAATAATGTCGACCAATGCTTTCTGGAAGTCTTATCGTTCCGTTGTAACATTTTCCTTTATAAAAGATGAATTTAAATTGAAGTGATGCAGAATTGAATTAAACTATATATTAACCTAAGTTTGAATTAAACTATATTAATAATATGACTTTCATAATATTGCTGAAATCTATGTAGGGGGAATATAAATGATAATTATTATTTAGAAGCTATATTTTCTTTCTTCTTCGAAAATGTTAAGGGGGTGCTTTAAAATAGAAGGTAGGGAAGTAATGGTAATTATCACTTGCTGGTCTAGTCTTAATTTATTAAGAATCTATAATTTAGATGTAAAGGATGCTTGCTAAGGTTGAGTTCTTGTTTAAAAATTGAACTCGAGAAGTTATGAAAGGCTTAGTTGCATGATATTCATATTGATTAATATTTCTGAGCCTATGCTTATGTTTAGTCAACGAAGTTATGATGATCATAGTTTCTTTAATGGATTAATAAAACCCCCTTGTTGAAAGGGTATAAAAGTTACTTGAAGTTTTATTATATATATAGGTTAACTTTAGTTATGTGGCTAGTCACATCGAGCTGGTTATGGTCTCGATTGTAGTATTTCTAGTGAGACCAATCTAGATAGTGGCGTCGTTAAGAGAAACTGCATAATATTTTCCTCGTAAGAAAAATAAAGCTACATATTTGTTGTGAAATTAAATGTATGGAAGGTAGTCACCCTGTGTCTTATTGAGCTTATTTATTGAGTCCCTTGTTATAATTTTCATTTTTGTTGACTGCTTAAGTTGGTACCTTTGGCGCGTTGGATTGTTTCTCGACTAAAGGTTTAGAATTGTTGTGATGCGCCTTAGTCGCTATCGCACTTGTTGCATTGCGGCGATGTGATTCCTTATGACTGGATCATGGTGCGCAATGATCAATGAGTGCGTATGACAATCGAGCTTTGGGACATGTGTCTCCCGATGGATTTGTTGTCTATTATTGAATTCAACGTATAGTAAATTGATTTGTATTGCATTATTGTGATTGGTTCTCGCCTATCGTGGATGTTCATAGTACTTGCGTCGTTTTTATATTGGTTGCACCTGAATGATATTGTTGTTGTCTTTTAGTTTAGTCATCTAGACTTCTTGTGTCTGGTGGGATGTAGAAACCTCCTTATTCCTCATAGCAGTCGCCAGCCTTGAGACCTTAAATGGTCAAAATTGATGGGAACCTAGGCTTGAGAATTTGCTTATGTGTCCTGCAGGTCCTAACCTTGCAGGGTAGGACGGGTGGGTAGTCGTTTTTATTTTTCATCTGATTGAGTGACATATGGTGCTTCNTATTGAATTCAACGTATAGTAAATTGATTTGTATTTCATTATTGTGATTGGTTCTCGCCTATCGTGGATGTTCATAGTACTTGCGTCGTTTTTATGTTGGTTGCACCTGAATGATATTGTTGTTGTCTTTTAGTTTAGTCATCTAGACTTCTTGTGTCTGGTGGGATGTAGAAACCTCCTTATTCCTCATAGCAGTCGCCAGCCTTGAGACCTTAAATGGTCAAAATTTATGGGAACCTAGGCTTGAGAATTTGCTTATGTGTCCTGCAGGTCCTAACCTTGCAGGGTAGGACGGGTGGGTAGTCGTTTTTATTTTTCATCTGATTGAGTGACATATGGTGCTTCCTGCTACTTGATGTACTAGTATGATAGGTCGTTATGTTTTTCTGTTGCATATATTATGTGCATTATGTTCATCGTTGAGTTGCGTTGAGTGACTGTTTTCATTGTTACTTTCCTGCTTAAAAAAATAAAAAAAACACATATTGCATTGGTTATGCGTCGCATGTTGTCGTAACAACGGGGGTCTTTACAGTGTTCTGCTACTGAAGTGACTATGCATGCAGAGCCTATGGTTGGGTGGGAAGGAGAACACCCATAGCCATGGTTGGTTGTAACTTGTAATTCATATAAGTACTTTTACATTAAATATAATTGAATTTAATTATATGGCTAGAATAAAATATGTATATGTATATACTTATTTGGTTGTCAACCTCCTGTCTATATTTGGCCTAGAAGATAAGTCGTAGTGACTGTGTGTCACTTATATTTCAAGCTAGGTATAATGCACAATATCCATGCATGCAATCCCTGTGCGCGCCACTTATAGAGTGAGTTGGGTGCAACACACAGTTTCTACGTGCACAATTCCCACGTGTGTCACTTACACAATAAGTCAAGGGTAGCACACAGTCTCTAGTCACTTGAAAATTTCACATGAGGTATCTGAGACCATCATTAAGGAAAATTGCACTCCTTTTCAAGCTACCCATTGTATGAAAAGTGGTTAATGAAGACCACTGTGTGGACAACCCCTCTAGTTAACCTCTACACATGTTGGAAGTGTGCATTAGCTTAGGATCGTTGATCCTAATCGTGACCAATGTTCCATGTTGGCCATGTCTTGGATCTCATAATGCATGGAAACCTCTAGTTGGGAAGGGATAATGCGTKCTAGGGTGACATAGCTTGCTAGGATAAGTAYTGTGTCACTGTGGGACTAGATGTGAGATAGGTAATGAACCTTTGTTGAGCTTTAGTGTTGTGGAAGGTGTAGGGAAACCTGAACCATAAGATCTAAAGGAGGAGTCTCCAACATGGATTGTGGTCAAGAGGGGTCAATCAGACCTCATACCCCTAAAATATTTTCAAGTTTGAATCATTTATCATGTGTCAATGGTCGGTGTTCGGTGGGAAAGGTTACCACGTGGAGTTCCAAACCTCTTTATTGAAATTGTGTGTGTGTGTGTGTGTGTGTGTGTGTGTGTGTGTATGCGTGAATAGGAAGGTGACACCACCTATGATGAGGATGCTATGTAGGAAGACAACATGGCCAAAGTTGCTACGTTGAGGAGATTAATTTGTTAAATGGTCGAGGATGGGCCCCTGTTGGGATCAAGACTTTGAATGAGCACCTTAACCCACATTCTTCATATTTATGGTCTAATAAATATTCGTTGTTGATATAATAGGTAAATCTCAGGAGGCAGTTCCTGCATCCTGGGGCCCCGAGGTACTGGACCTTGGAGTACCATACCCTGGAAGAAATATAAGTATAAACCCCTTTTAAAGTCTTGGTACCCTATATTTGGGGACTATGATTCCATCCCTTGGTTCCATACCTTAACCATAATAGAATCGAGAGTTTTAGAGTCATAATTGGGTTAAAATATGAACCATCAAATTTGTTGGCTACGAAATCTAGACCATTGATTTCCCTTTAGACCAAAGTTTAAGTACCATCACAGATCACCGGGGAACTTGGAGTGTGTGGGAACCTTGTGCTCCATGTGTCATCATGTAAGAGGATTCTTAAGTTAGCATGATGTATCCTAGTGTCGGACCCTCAGGATGTATTACCCACCCATTACTTAAATGTCCCTAAGGTTTGAGATCTACTGAGATGCGAACCAACGATCTGTGAGTCAATGATTAAATGTCAACCATCATCATATTAGAATTCTTATCATGGTTGGGGTTGTGTGAGGAAATCTATTGTCCGTTAGATCTACTAGTGAGAAACCTCGGTCGTAGATATCGCAAGGTTGTAACCCTGATACTAACCTTATTAATATTCTCATAAGCTAGGTGATTATTTTAATCAACCCCATTGTAATTCTTGAAAATCATGAGCTTATCCAAGTTCATACCCAGATAAGGCTTTGATGTCCGATGTTCGCTGACTACGTGTCAACATATAGGAAATCCATGTTCCTCATTATGGTAGTGCTATGTATCATGTCTGGGTATGGCCACATGTCATGTTTATTTTGGCATATTTGGATAGGGTCCATAGGATAAATAAGTGCCATGTGTCATAACAAGTCATCTTGCATTGTGACATTGTTGACGGGGGATTCCCTGATATTTCAAGGGTGGGCCCAACTAAGGGATAGTACCCTTAGTACGGTGCCATTGGTTCTTGGCCATTGTATATAAGAGGCAATAGATCCCCACCATTGAGCTGTCAGGATCTTAGGAGCTCTGAGACAAGATATTGATCGTCCATCGCAAGGCACCCTTCAAAATGGATGCACAAAGAATACTCAAATGACGATGCTTTGATATGAAATCTAGGCCATCAATCTACCAAGGTCTAAGGGACCCTTGAAAACGATCTAGACCATCAAWYATTAGTCAAATACTCAAGAAGAGGACATGGATTGTGYCACGTCTCACAATGCAAGTGGTGAAATGTGTTGATCTTAGAAGGTGCCATGTCACATAACGATTTAGTAACTACATGTGAACTTCTGAGGGGAGTATGAGCACCATGTTTCAAGTGGTGATAGTTCCATGTGTCACACAAAGAGGGTGTCATGTGTAAAAATGGTTTGGTATGGCCAATAAGAATCGACCCAATTCTAGTCATCCATTGTCAAAACCCTCGGGCCATTCGATCTATTGGAGGAGGTAGCCATCGGAATGAGTTGTTGGTGTGTGCTGGATTTCCTATCGTGAGGATACTCCGATGGTAGGATCACTATGGTGACAGAAGGTGATGGAAATAGCCTGATAAATCATGGGTCGGGGCATGACATAGTCAATGCCATGTATGTGCCATGAAACATGGCACGTGTACTAGAGATCCATGTCAGTTCCATGTAGGAAGATGTAGGTGATAGCGTTCCATGTAGGTGACATATGAAAATGAGGCGACCTATGGTTAACAAAGACCAATGACTTTGAGAGGCCATACATTTTGATCTAGAGGTCATTTTTGGGAAAAATTTCAATCGTTGGAAAGCTCTTGATGAGTATAAGACAATGGTGCCCTCGAAAGGAAGTTTCGAGATAGTTAAGGGAAACAAATTCTAATTCCCCACTCCCTGAAAACACACTTAGGGGGTTGGGTGTGTTACACTAAGGGAATGTTCGAGAGGGGTCCAAGGGGGAATTACCGACATATATTAATTCAACCCATTTTCCTAAATTGTCTATTGGTATATGAGCCTTCTGTTATCTCTCCAAGAAACTCTTTGAGGTTGTAAGTCAAAGATGCTTGGTAACTTAAAGTAAAACTGTTTTTGTGTTTATGTATGTGTGGATAAATGGGATGAATAAAACTTAATTTATTTACATTAGGATAATCAACACTATACAATCAAATATGACAGTGCTTTCAAAGATTAATGATTAGAAAAATAGCTTTGACTGTGGGTGAAGAAATCGGTGCTTATAAACCAGATACACAATGACGGGTTTAATAAAAAATACAAATAACTATTAATAAAGATATGAACTGACTAATGAGATGACATTCATTAGCATTTAAGACAACTTGAATAAGAATACATAAAAGAAGGTAATGGATGAAGGTCTGACATCAAAAGTGAAAGAAGACTGTGATTGTATATATATCTGAAAAACTGTACAATAGAATAAGGCCCCTGAATCCAAAATCGAACCCTTGACTCTATAAAAGTGATAGGATTTATATCCTTTACAATCAGTTTCAGATCCTCAAAATATGGATCTGATAACCTCTTCTCCTATCTCAGATTCAAATTTGTGAGGTGGCTGGAAAAGACAAAAATTTATGGAAATATGCTGCTCAAAGATTGACCCATATATCTAAAAAAAAAATAGATGTGTAAAAAATGGAAGAGTATTTTGTATATTGGTTTTTTTTGAGAAAAAATCTCTCTCAGTTCTTTGAGATTCGTTTTCATTTTCCTGGGATCTTCATTGCAAAAACATGTGTCAAACAGGGAAATTCAGAGATTCGAACATTATGGCTCAAAGATGAATTTGATTCTCCCAATATATGACACCTGTAGGAAAAATGAGAGAGGTTATTGTTCTTTGACATTTTATAAACAAAAACCTCCACCTGTTTCTCAAAAGTATTCTCCACTCGCTCACAATCATCATTTGAAAATAATGGCTCAACACAGTAAAAACTGACTTTTCTGCACTTTCGGTGGCTAAGAGAGCCCCAAATTTCGCGTTTAAGCCACCGAAAGCTAAGAATTTTGGTGGCTTAGAAGCCATTTTGGAAAGGAGCTTAGACATCGAAACCTGAGTTTTGACTTTTTTGAAGGAAAAACCAAATCAAATGTTTTTCAAACTTTATTACATACTTAAAGCTCTCAAAAATGAACCTTAAAAATTTAGAGATGTATTTTTCAATGACATCCTATCACCTAAAATAAAATAAAATGACTATATTATTTGAGGAGATAACATCTGGCTCCTTCTAGGGATGAAAGCCTCCCTATGAGTTTTCAAGAACCTCAGCTCTAATGCCTTTCTTGTTGATCTATGGAGTCATTTGGCCTATGCAATTGATCTTCTGCAAACCTGTAACTTGCTTGTAGCCTTTACCATTGGGCTATGGAGTCGTTTGGCCTTTAGAACTGATTCCCTCCAAACTTGTAGCCTACATGTATCTTGCCTGTAGCCTTT
Organism: Picea mariana; assembly: GCA_032191745.1. Taxonomy (NCBI): domain Eukaryota; kingdom Viridiplantae; phylum Streptophyta; class Pinopsida; order Pinales; family Pinaceae; genus Picea; species Picea mariana. The sequence continues at coordinate 52,282 of JASDQU010818181.1, forward strand.
ACAAAAGATATCTAGATCGTGGAAAACTGGATCAAATTTACTTAAAATAGAAATTCAAAACTAGATTCACAAAAATAGGAAAAGATCCTATTTAAGGGGTCAAACCCTTATCCTGAAAATCTTCATAGTCTTTGACAACTGTTGATGCTGATGGATGAGGTTGAAAACGATACCCTGGAAAACCAATCATATTTTGCCAAAAATAGATAAGAAGTTTTATCTTCCTCACGCTGCTGACACCTCCAAAATTGAAACAGAGCAATAAAACTTATGCTCTAAATTATGATCATCACTTAGGAACCTTTCTCGTGCCAACTGGAATTACACTTAGATATGTGCAAAAAGAGTGGCTTTCTACCCTTCTCTGTGCTTTCAGTGCCTAAAGAGCCATAAATCTTAACTTGTAAGCTACCGAAATCTCTGCTTTTGGTGGCTAAAAACAATTGTGAAAGCCTGCCTAAACCACTGAAAGCTCTGTTTTGAAACTAGCTTTCAAAATTGCAAAAATGTATTTCCTTCCATCTTTTGATATTCGCTTTTGCTGCTTTGAGGATTTAGCAGCCTGATCAGAGTCTGGGTTATCAGTAGAGTTGATATTTTCCCCTGGATTATCAACAAGATTAGTGGTTTCTTTTGTTAGGGTTTACAGAGCAATATGTGCCTTAGGTCTTGGAGACATCATTTTGGTTCTTAGTAGCCTGATCTTCCTGTATAACCTAGCATAAAAATTTGGTTCCTTTTCTCCAGCTTAGAATAATGTTTAGTAATCCTTTGGTGAGAATCATACAACTCAATATCTCTTTCTGTCAAAGTTTGATTACTAGTCTTAACTTCTCTGTTAAGGAGTTCAAGATCATAAACTTGTCTTAGCATTTGATTGATTTTTGACAATTTGGGCTTGTTGGTTGACACATCATCATCTTGCAGCTCCTTCTCTTCCTCGTCATATGTTTTCCAGCTGGGGCTGCTCCTTGAAGATCTGGCTCTGCTACAGTTTCCTCATGCTCTGCTGCAACCTGCTATAACCATTTCCAAAAGTTGTACCACCAAGCTTCAAATATCTACTTGTCAAGTCATATCCATTTATAATGTTCTATATGGATTAGTAAGAGGTATGGGAGGCAAATTATAGGTTGAAAAATCCATGCATTGGATGAATAGGTGGGGGTGGCACTTGACTAGAACTAACACTGCTATTATCACTTGTTTGAGATCCACCTTGACTAAGCACCTCCAAAATCAAAAAATAACCTTGATAATGATGAATTTAATTATTATCTATCATTTGGAACTATCCTCATGGAATTCAGATCAAGGGAACTCAGATCTGTGCAAAAATAGTAGCATTCTTCCTTGTTCTGTGCTTTTGGTGGCTAGGAGAGCCAAAATTCTAACTTGTAAGCCACCGAAAGATCTGCTTTCGGTGGCTAAGGACAGATGTGCAAACTGAAACAGCCACCAAAAAGGCAGGCTTTCAAAATTGCAGAAATGCATTTATTTCTGCCTCACCATTGTTGGAGAACATCGGGCTTATATGTTTTCATATTAGGAATTTCATACATCATCAGACCTCTAATTCAATTAGCACATTTATATATAGTAACATAATGCCCTTTTTCATTGAGTTGATCAGATGTCCTATGTGTTAACACTCCAACTACAACCAAAAGAACAATCAATCCTGGATTGAATCCCTTGCCAACAGCGTGAATAAGTATTCTATCCTAGATAACAAATGAAAATAAGTCTATGTTTGTCTGAGAAGAGAAATACTCTTTTGCAGATTCTTTGATTGGACTTCACATTCCCCTTTCTCTTATTGTTGGTGATGATACCTAGCAAATATGCTCGGCGTTTGAGTTAATTCAACACTTTGCTTCTGTAGAGTCTGGCAGCTACCTTCAAGTTCTTCATGCCTGCGTAAAATTCTCATTATTTATGTTTGAAAAATTTGATCAAAACCTCAAAACAATCATTATTCCACCATTAATAAAAAGATATTGCAGATGCCATTGGACTTCCATGCTCGTGGCACCATCCTCTTAAAAATTTCAAGAGTGTGATTTTCAACCTATTGTGGGATTGCTTTCTCCTTGTGCTCAGCATCAAGAGTCAACATATTGGGTTTTAACAAAATTACCTCAAACAACACATTGTTCTCTGCCAAGTAGAAGAAAACCTCACTCCAAACTTTCTCTGCTACTTCAAGTATTTTATCAATGAAATGGTCTCCACCCAACAGAATCTCTGGCTCCACAATGGGCATAAGGCCATTGTCCTGAGAAAGTGTAGCATAACGTGCAAGTCCCCAGGAAGCTTTGCTTATTTATGAAAATTGAAAGCAATCTATCTGCTCATATGAAGAGCTTATTCAACTACCTACTCTTACTCTTAACCAATAAAAACATGTTCATCATGTAACATCATACTTCCAATGAAGCCATGATAATGTCGAATTATTTACAAAATCTCTTTGCATGTAGATAAATTTCAAAGAACACTTCATGTCGTGTAGTAGAATTTCAACTTGCAGAGCATACTTACAATCATCATTTGATTTGATTCCAAAGATTTCACAACTAAAGACTTCTGAAGAACATAAATCCATATAAACAGCTACTGGATCATAGAAAGAAGCTAACTCTCCTTGCTGCTCAAGCCTTTCTCCTCCTTCTGATATATGGATCCACTCATAAACAAGTTTTTGCAATTTTGAAAATAGCAGTGAGTTGATTTGACTGCTAATCCCTTCTTGTTTGATATCTTCTTCATAAATGATATCAATATTTTTTTCATGAGATGCTGCAAACAGAATAGAAGATCTTAAATCTTCAGGCATATTAAACTCATCATATTTAATGTCTTATGCAAACATAGAATGGTTGATTTCAACATGATGTTGTTCCTTGATGGGAAAGGAAAAAGGCTCATCAAAATCAGATTCGTAGTTGTCATATATTGGCTGGCTACTTCTTAAATCAACATCATTTGATGTAAGGATATTCTCTACTCCATCTGCATACTTATAAAAAATTGGTGAACAAAAATCTCTTGAATCTTGCAAAGAAAGACAGACAGTCTTTAGATCCTTCTCTCCAATCACAGGTGAAAACATATCGTAAGCAACCTTTTGAAAAAGTGCAGAAAAAGCTTCTTCTCTAACTGTTTCTTCATGTAAATCAAAGGCAGCAGGTGCAACAGAGATAAGATCTGGTGCATTTACAACTATGCAATTCTTATTTGTATCATGAAGATCTTCCTTAACAACATAATTTTCATCTTGACAAACAAAAGAAAAGACTACTTCCTGTTGAACTTGCTTATCGAATTCATCACAACAATCTTTAAAGAGACTTTCGGCTGGAATTTCATCTTTACAAAACAAATGGAAAGCATAATGAAAACTTGCCACTGAGTGAATTCTTGAAGCTGGAATAGATTTGCACCAATCAAGGGAAATCCCCTCTAATGAATCCCTGAAAATCTTAATTTGAACATCCTCATGTACAATTCCAAGCCGATGAATAAAATCACGAAAATCCAGCAAGTGTTCAGCTAGCACTTCCCACTCTTCTCCTCAAAATATGGGAATACTATGTTCCCATTCATCTCTACTAGGTACTGGATGAGGGTAACCAAAAATACTTGAGAAATTACAAAATGCATACCTCTTGTTCATTTCATACCAGTGAAGTCACCAACAAATTTCTGAACAATGGAGTTGCCACTGAATCCTTCCTTCACGGAGTCACCGGATAGATAATTACAACCAAGAAAATGTCCAGGATTTTTCTACCATCAAAGCTGGATCTATGTCATCTCCCAAGGAAGCGAAGCTTCAATCTCCTTTCCCCAACAACCATGCCAATTTGTTATCTCTCCAAGAAACTCTTTGAGGTTGTAAGTCAAAGATGCTTGGTAACTTAAAGTAAAACTATTTTTGTGTTTGTGTATGTGTGGATCAATGGGATGACTCAACCTTAATGGATTGAAATTAGGATAATCAACAGTATACAATCAAATATGACAGTGCTTTCAAAGATTAATGATCATACAAATAGCTTTGACTATGGGTGAAGAAATCGGTGCTTATAAACCAGATACACAATGATGGGTTTAATAAACAATACAAATAAATATTAATCAAGCTATGAATTGACTAATGAGATGACAGTCATTAGCAGTTAAGACAACTTGAATAAGAGTACACAAAAAAAGGTAATGGATGAAGGTCTAACATCAAAAGTGAAAGAAGACTGTGATTGTATATATATCTGAAAAACTGTACAATAGCATAAGGCCCTTGTATCCAAAATCAAACCCCTCAGTCTATAAAAGTGATAGGATTTATATCCTTTACAAGCAGTTTTAGATCCTCAAAATATGGATCTGATAACCTCTTCTCCTATCTCAGATTCAAATTTGTGAGGTGGCTAGAAAAGATAGAAATTTATGGAAATATGCTGCTCAAAGATTGATCCATATATCTCAAACCAAAATTGTTGTATAAAAACTAGAAGAGGATTTTGTAGATTGGGGTTTTTTGAGAAAAAAACTCTCTCAGTTATTTGAGATTCGTTTTCATTTTCTCGGGATCTGCATTGCAAAAACATGTGTCGAACAGGGAAATTCTGAGATCTAAAAATTATGGCTCAAATATGAATTTGATTATCCCAATATATGACACCTATAGGAAAAATGAGAGAGGTTATTGTTCTTTGACATGTTAGCAACAAAAATTTCTGCCCGTTTCTCAAAAATATTCTCTAGTCGCTCAGAATCATCATTTGAAAATGATGGCTCAGCATAGTAAAAACATAATTTTCTGCACTTTCGGTGGCTAAGAGAGCCCCAAATTTCGCGTTTAAGCCACCGAAGATAAGGCTTTCAGTGGCTTAGAATCCATTTTGGAAAGGAGCTTAGCCACCGAAACCTGAGCTTTGACTTTTTTGAAGAAAAAACCAAATCAAATGTTTTTCAAACTTTATTACATACTTAAAGCTCTCAAAAATGAACCTTAAAAATTTAGAGATGTATTTTTCAATGACATCCTATCACCTAAAAAAAAAAAAAATTGATTGTATTAATTGAGGAGATAACACCTTCTAATTTCTGATTGAGTGCTCCCAAAGCCAATAATTGATACATGTAAGAGGGTGGATGTGATTGGTCACATCCCATAGTTATTGGGAACATGGGAGGATGAGTACAATCATTTTGGGTAAGTGTGTGAGTCAATCAAGTAAACCAAAGAGAGGAAATTCGTATGGGTAGGAACAACAGTTTTACACATTCAATGTTTTGTGCATGAGGAAGAAGTAGAGAGAAGAAAACATAGCACGGATTTGGAACACCCATGGAGGGAAAATTCTAGAGCATGTTGGAGTATTTTTGGAGCATATTGGAGATGAAGATTAAAGATCAGGGTTTTCAGGCCTGAAGATATGTTGGAGTATTTTTGGAGCATATTGGAGATGAA